>VWYK01090858.1:76-10413 GCA_013399775.1 Semnornis frantzii | reverse complement strand
CCTTTACCACCTCTACCATTCTATGAATCTATCTTTACTAAGTTCTCTCTGGGTGTGTATTTTTGAAAAATACAGTAATTTGTGTCTGTGTGTAAGGACATTTTAAATGTCTTTGCCTATTTTAAAGCATCTACCATGATGAAATTTCCAGAAAAAATATAACCTTGTGGCTGTCAGCTCAGTGAGATTCCCATCATTGTCTACTGAGTACAAACCAAACCAAGCCAGAAAGGAAGATGAATTCACAGAGTTGTATGTTGGCCCTTGTGTCCCTCCCCAGTCTCAACAGGAAACAGGGATATTTCCTGCCCCCCTGTGTGCTGTCCTGGTAAGCAAGGCAGACTCTGGTCGCTGAATCCTTCCCAGGCAGACATTGTTGTTAAGCACCATGGGTGCATTCCAGAGGAGTTCTCCTTTTGTGTTGCCTTTGCTGCCTCCCAGGGATGCTGGCACAGGCAGCTCCTGCTCAGAAGTAAAAAAAAAAAAAACCAACAGTGCTAAAGCTAGAAAATAATAAAAAGAATGTAAAGAGTTTGTGGTTTCTTCAGGTACTTCCAAAGCTCGAGGAGTGTATCATGTGTGCTTTATCTGCTGTTTCTTCTCTCTCCTTGTGTATAATCCAGTGAGATCTGCAGGGGATGCCTAGGGTGGTAGTGACCTCAGTAACATGGAGTTCTCTTGGGTTTTGTGGCTTCTATTGCTACGTGTTTTTAACAGCAAAAAAGACAAAGCAGGAAAAGCTTTTGATCTAGTAACCAGGAGAGGAGCACTGCAGTGGTACCTCTGGCTGGTGACACTTGGAATGCAGAGAAAGGTCAGCTCCGTGCCATCGCTGTGAGAACTGTGACAGTTGCTCTATCTTTTGTGTGCAGGTGGGCAGTAATTCCCATGATGTACCCTGCTGCTTCTTTCTTCAGTGTCCCCAGCACTGCCTATGTGGCACTGTCTTGCATTAATCTCTTTGTGGGGATCAACAGCAGTGCCATTACCTTCATCCTGGAGCTGTTTGAGAACAACCCGGTAAGGAACGCTATTGTCAGCATCTAGCTTTAGGGAGCTGTGCAAAGCCTGCCCAAGCACAGCCACCTCTGCCAAGAGCTGCCTTTGTCACAAGGAGGTGACTCCTGGCCATTGATAACCTTGGGTACAGACTGAACTGGTTGTGGGAATTAAGGAGGCAGGAATTACAAGATCTGTAGTTATTTCATTTCCCAAAGCCCCACCCACAACTCTATACAAATTAGTTAGGTTGGGTTCAAATTCGTTGGGGAAGATGTTCACGAGGATACTTATAGGGAATTGAGTAATGCAGGAAAGTCAGAAAGCTGGAAAAGGTTTGCCCCAAAACAGCTTTGCCTCACTTACAACTAAAGGCAGTCTGGAACCCTGGGGCAGGTCTCTGCTACTCATGACGGTGGAGTAGGAATCTGGAGCTGGTCCCTTGGCTGCTTTCGGCAGTGTCTGCAACTGCAAATTGTAATCCAGCAGTGGATCAACACAGCACAGGATCCAATGTGAGCAAACCTGCCAGAGCCCAAAGTGCCTGCAGACACTGCTGCCACGGGCACAGAGCGTGGGGCAGCACAGAGCACAGCTCAGGCTGCTGGGCAATGTGCCCACCAGCAGCAGCGGTTTGTGGCAGAGGCAGCTCCCTGCAGCAGGCAGGCAGGATGTGGCGGTGCCAAAGCAGGGACTGTGCTTGCTCCTCACCCTGCTGCCAGATGCCCCTCAAGATCCTACTCCAGGTCTGACTCCAGGTTTGGCTCAAGATCCGAGTCAAGGTCCCAGTCAAAGTCCCCCCAGACAATGTGCCCAGTTGCCATATATCTATGCTGGGGAGATTTACTCTCCCCCGTTCAAGCCCACGGGGGCGGGGTAAGGAACTTGGTTCCTACTTCTTTCAAATTCCAAATCCCTGGAGCCAGAGGTGGGGGGCTAGCAAGTCAGTAGTTTCACACCTCATTCAAACCTCTGGTGGGCCAGAGACTTGAGTATGCCCTGCCACACAGACATATGGAATGACAGGGAGGGTTTTGTTCACCCTAGAAGCAAAGGTCTGTACACTTTGACAGCTGGGGATGAAGAGACATGGCGCTTTGTGCTCGGCTCTGCAGCTTGGTTTCATAGAATCAAAGAATGCTCTGGGCTGGAAGGGACCTCCCATTTGGTGGATATGGATGGTAGAAAACCATGGAGCCACCGCTGAGGAAGGGAAGGCCCTTACTCCTGATGGTTCTTAGAAAGACTACAAGATCAGCACTTTGGCATGCACTGGCAGTGCCAGCTCTAAGCTGCTAGTAGTCTGACTGCTGACACCGGCACACTTCCTGCATGGGACAGCAACCCAAGTAGCTTCCCACACTGGCAGTGCACTCTCAAACCCCAGGTGCTGCTCAAGCCACATTGTTTTCCAGGAAGGAGAAGCAGGTCTTGTGTAAGTGCATGGTTTCAGGGGTCAGATTTACAATCCTTTCTGGTGTCCCTGCATTTCAGATGTACTTCTTGATTAGCAGAGGGTTCGTACTGGTGCCACTCTCTTTGCAGGACAGTGGGCCCACTTTGTTCCCTTGGAGCAGGTATCTCTGCCCTAGATTCTGTGTCTCTGAAGGGACCATTGCCCTTCTCTGGATTCAGCACATGCTGGCGCTCTGCCACGCTGCCCTTGAGGTTGCAGATGCTTTGGGTGCAGCTGAGCAAATGCTCTCTTTTTCTCTCCTGAGAACACAGCACATCCACTCCCTCTGAGGTAACAAAGAACTTTCCAGTCATGTTTTCTTCAGTCCGGTTTCAGCAACTTACTATGCTGTTTCTCTTTTGTATAGTCTTTGCTGAAGTTTAATAAGACATTGAAAAATGTGTTAATTGTCTTCCCACATTTTTGCCTGGGCCGTGGACTCATTGATTTGGCCATGAACCAAGCTGTGGCTGAAGTATATGCCAGGTTTGGTAAGTAAAGCCAAAGAGCATCACCTTACACCAGGATCATGTGGCCTGGCCTTGACTGAGAAGTCTGGAAGTGTCACATTGGGTGATTCTGTGCTCCACAACCTCCCTGGGCAACCTGTGCCAGTGTCTCACCACTCTCACTGCAAACAACTTCCTCCTAACATCCACTCTAAATCTCCCCTCTGACACTTCAAACCCATTCCCCTTGTGCTGCCATTTCCAGGCCTTATCAATAGTCCCTCCCCAGCTTTCCTGCAGTCCCCTTCACATCCTGCAAGGCTACTCTAAGGTCTCCTGGAAGCCTTCTCTTCTCCAGGCTGCAGAGCCCCAACTCTCTCAGCCTGTCCTCACAGCACAGCTGCTGCAGCAGCCCTCTCAGCATCTTGGTGGCCTCCTCTGCACTGGCTCCAACACTTCCATGTCCTTCCTGTGCTGGGGGCTCCAGAACTGCACCCAGGACTGCAGCTGGGGTCTGAGGAGAGCAGAGCAAAGGGGCAGACTCCCCTCCCTTGCCCTGCTGCCCACACTGCTCTTGCTGCAGCCCAGCACACAGTTGCTGTCTGGGCTGCACTCACACTGCAGCCTCATCTTGAGCTTTTCAGCACCCCACACCCCCAGGGCCTGTTCCTCAGGGCTGCTCTCAGCCATTCCCCACCCAGCCTGCAGCTGTGCTTGGCACTGTGCCTACCCAGCTGCAGGACCTTACACTTGGCCTTGTTGAATGTCATCAGGTTGACCTGGGCACAGCTCTGCAGCCTGTCCAGGTCCCTCTGCATGGATCCCTGCCCTCTGGCAAGTCGACCATGCCACAGAGCTTGGTGCCATCTGCACACTTGCTGAGGCTGCACTGATTCCTCTCTCCATGGCACTGACAAAGATGTCAAACAGCACTGGTGCCAGCACGGACCCCTGAGGGCACCACTTGGCACTGGTCTCCAGGTGGACATTGTGCTCCTGATCTCCACTCTCTGTGTGCCACCATCCAACCAATTCCTTACCCAGCAGTGCTCCACACATCCAGTCCATGTTTTTCCAGTTTTCTGTCCAGGATACCATGTGGGACAGAGTCAAATGCCTTACTCAACCCAGGCAGATGCCATCAGCTACCCTTCCCTTGTCCACTGTCACTGTGACTTCAGATATTCAGAGAACTCATGGTCATTTTTACTCTGAGGCAGCAGCTGAGCCTTAAGGGTGTTCTCTTCAGAATCTTTATAAACCCTTTGAAAACAAATCCACTGCTCAGTCATGACAGAATAATGCACAGATTTGAATCTTAAGCCATTATGATTTGTTCTGAGGAGCAGGGATTTTTTTCAACAGTAAAAAATCTCCAAACAACCAAACTTTCATTCTGCTGCTTTCTCCAAAGGTGAGGAGCATGTTTCTAATCCTTTCCAGTGGGACTTTGTTGGAAAGAACTTGTTTGCCATGGCTGTGCAAGGGGTTGCGTACTTCATCCTGAACCTCCTGATGCAGCACCGCTTGTTCTCCACGAGATGGTATGTCTGAGAGCTGGCATTAGTGTTTCTGTAGCAGCAGGGCAAGTGTCTGCTGTGCTCCATCTTCCCTTTTCTCTCCTTCCTCTGAATTGTCAGCCTGAAGAGCTGCAGCCTCCTAAGCACTGATATGCGGTAGGAGCAGTGCGCCCCAGGGCAGAACCTCCAGTCCCAGGCACAGCATAGCTGCAGACCAGATGCTATCCAAGTTCCCCCTCCCTGCTCTCCCCCAGTAAAGGCTACTGGCTTCCAGCTGTGAGTGGGCATCCCCTGGCACTGCAGGCTGCCAACAAGGGCACTGTCTGTGCTGCTTTCCAGCTGTGAGTGGGCATCCCCTGGCACTGCAGACTGCCAACAAGGGCACTGTCCGTGCTGCCTTCCAGCTGTGAGTGGGCATCTGCTGGCACTGCAGGCTGCCAACAAGAGCACTGTCTGTGCTGCCTTCCAGCTGTGAGTGGGCATCTGCTGGCACTGCAGGCTGCCAACGAGGGCACTGTTATTGGACAATTGATTAGCCACTGTTTCACGCTGATGTTTTAACCCCACCTGGGGCAAGTCCTTGTTTCTGCAGCCTGTCTTTTGGGCTTTTCCAGGTTTGCTAGGCCTGCCATGCCACCTATTAGTGATGAAGATGAGGATGTTGCAGAAGAAAGACAAAGAATTCTGAGTGGTGGAAACAAAACAGACATCTTGGAATTGCAGGAGCTGACCAAGGTAAAATGTTGAGAATGAAGCAACTTCGTCTGGTGTAAATTTGTTCTTTCAGAACGTGTTTCAGCTGTGCTGTCTCAAAAGCTGCCTCGTGGCTTAGGAAATAACAAGTTGCTTCCTTTGGTGAGGAATTCCAATAAGGGTAGTGCAACCTTCCCTGCCTAAGCTGTTTACCTCATCAGCTGAAGTGTCTGTCAGTGGTTTCTACTAGCATCTGTTTCTCCTGTGGATTTCTCTCCCTTCCGGATGCAGAAGGCAAGCTGGGTGCAGGCCAACCTGAGTTACAGAAATACAAAGCCTGCACATAGTGCTAGGCTCTTTAATGTCCAGTAGGGCAAGGGAGGTGATTCTCCCCCTTTACTCTGCTCTCCTCAGACCCCAGCTGCAGTCCTGGGTGCAGTTCTGGAGCCCCCAGCACAGGAAGGACATGGAAGTGTTGGAGCCAGTGCAGAGGAGGCCACCAAGATGCTGAGAGGGCTGCAGCAGCTGTGCTGTGAGGACAGGCTGAGAGAGTTGGGGCTCTGCAGCCTGGAGAAGAGAAGGCTTCCAGGAGACCTTAGAGTAGCCTTGCAGGATCTGAAGAGGGCTCCAGGAAGGCTGGGGAGGGACTATTGACAAGATCTCATAATGCCAGGACAAGGGGCAATGGGTTTAAACTGGCAGAGGGGAGATTTAGAGTGGATGTTAGGAGGAAGTTGTTTGCAGTGAGGGTGGTGAGACACTGGCACAGGTTGCCCAGGGAGGTTGTGGCTGCTCCCTCCCTGGAGGTGTTTAAGGCCAGGTTGGAGGAGGCCTTGAGTGACCTGTGCTAGTGGGAGATGTCCCTGCCTATGGCAGAGGGTTGGAACTGGATGATCCTTGAGGTCCCTTCCAATCTTACCATTCTGTGATTCTATGAATGACAGACCTGTCATTCTTCAGGATATCCTGCTGTATGGTTCCACTTTAGTTTGATACGTCAGAGCTACTCAGGTCTGTCTCCAGCTGCTAAAGATGAGAAGAAAAAGGTTCCATGCAGAAAGTTGTATTTTAGAGGTCATAAGAAGTTTATTTAATGTAAATAAATATCTGACTTTGTGGAATGCTTACTCATTTATTTCCTCCTGAGCTGGTTCTAAAGTTGCTTCAGGCCAACAACATTAAACAAAAATAATCCAGAAGATTTTCTTTGCTATAGAAGTCTTGAAATAGGATTTTTTTTTCCCCCCTTTGTCTTCCCCTGTCCATTTAGATCTATGCAGGCAGGCACAACCCTGCAGTGGACAGACTGTGTGTTGGCATCCGTCCCGGAGAGGTATGTTGTCCAATAACACCAGGTTACATTCCATGGAACAGTTCCTATTTCATGCCCCTGCTGATCTGCAGGTTGGAAATACTAAAGAATGTGATAAATTTCATAATTTAGTGCTTTGGTCTTTTGGGAGTGAACGGCGCTGGCAAAACGACAACGTTCAAAATGCTGACTGGTGACACTGAGGTGACATCTGGAGATGCTGTAGTGGCTGGCAATAGGCAAGTACCTTAAAAAACACGTGGGACAGTCTACTTACCAGGCTAAACATGTCCAGATCATAGTCTCAATGACCTAGCAGCTCTTTCCCAGTGTCATGGCACTGGGAGAGACCACGGTTAACGCACACTGGCGCCTTACAGTGCACCCATCTGCTGTAAACTCTGTGGGTAAGTTGCAGTAATGCTAACAGTGGGACAAAGCTGCTGGGTCTGGTAGGAAAAGCTGAAATGTAAGGTAACCAGGCCAACAAGGTGCTTGGGTCAGAGCTGTGGGACTCCTTCCTGGCTGTTTGTAGTACCTTGGCTTTACACAGTGCTGCCATAATGTGGCAAGTTAATACCAAGTGATCTGATATTCATTTACATTAGTTTAGTTCCAGCTTCTGTGCCTCGGTTTGTTGGGTGTAGTTGGGATTTGACTCTTTGTCCATTCATATGATTCAAACAACAGCTATTTTGTTGCCAGGACATGGTCCTGAGCAACTTGCTCTAGCAGCTCTGCTTGAGCAGGGTGAGTGGACAAGATGACCTCCAGAGGCCTCTTTCAACCTTCACTGTTCTGTGGTACTGTACCTCTCTGTACTACTGCTACCAAAGAAGTGTTAGACTTGTGTCTCACTTGTCTGCTCCTACTCAACATGCTCTGGCATGAAACTGATCTTTTTTTTTTTTTTCTTTTTTTCCCCTCCAGAAAGAAACACCATTTGTAAAAAAATAGAAAGATAAAATCAGATCTGAGTGACTGTTCAAAGCATTTCTTGCTAAGTTAGCCCATACTTAGGTAGGAAACGGGTAAGGGGAAATGGGCTTGCACTCAACCAGGGCTGACCTGAGACAGGTAAGGGGAAATGGGCTTGCACTCAACCAGGGCTGACCTGAGACAGGTGAGGGGAAATGGGCTTGCACTCAACCAGGGCTGACCTAAAACAGGTGAGGGGAAATGGGCTTGCACTCAACCAGGGCTGACCTGAGACAGGTGAGGGGAAATGGGCTTGCACTCAACCAGGGCTGACCTGAAACAGGTGGGAATACTTCCCTTGCTGCTCTGGACAGACATTGTCAGTAGGATGTCACATCAGGAAGACTTTGTTCTCCCCTTATAAAAGTTGCTGACCCAGGAAAGAAAGACCTTCCTCACACTGCCTCTCTCTGCCTTAATGCTGGTGCGTTAGAACTAAGATGGGTTTGGGTTTCTCCTGCAGCATATTGACTCACATTTCCAACGCCCACCAAAGCATGGGCTACTGCCCTCAGTTTGATGCCATCGATGACCTGCTCACAGGAAGGGAACATCTCCACTTATATGCACGCCTGAAGGGGGTTCCAACAGAGGAAATCAAGAAGGTAAAGCAGCCTCGCTTTTGACTTCTGTGTAGGTCAGAGCAGATATCTGTGGAGGTTAACTGGGCTCACAGCATGCCAAGGGCTGGGTGCTCCCAAATGGGCTTGCCAGTTTGTGTTTTGAAGCTGTGTGTGGTGGGGGGGTCCTGTCATTTGGGAAGTCAAGTACAAGACTGCACTTCAGATGCAGATTCTTAGGTGTAGCAATACCCTGAAGAGCTCCAGCGGGAGATCCTGGACAGAGCCACGCACAGACCAATATGATCCAAGCAATACCACTGCCACTTTATTGAATATGAACATGCATTTAAATACCCTTCTAACAGACTGTTCGGGCCAGCCCATTACAAAAGCAATTGGTCCAAATCAGTTAAGGGAAAGGTTTTGCCCTAACCAGCTGGCCCAAATCACCGAGATACAAACTCTTGTGGAATTCTTTAATTGATCTAATTCGTTAAGGTGAGCTGTGTAGGAACCAGTTGGATGCATCCTATCTGTTCAGAATGCCCCTTGTTTTGCTTTTGGTCTTCCCTGCTTGGCCCTTGTTTTTCTTTCTGCAGGCTACTGTAGCCTGTGTCCTTGGCCATTCAGATAAGCATTCCAAGCAGGCTGAGAAACTTCAGCTTACAATTTTGCAGTTAGCATAACTTGGATTCGCTCACATATCCAGCTAATACAGAATGTTTCCCTACAGTTAGGTATACTTAGTTTGCTTAGGTAAACTGTGGTGCCAACCACAGAAGGTTATAGATGCAGCTGCTGCAACTGCACTGGTTGCAGTTTTGTTCTTGTCTTCATGACACATAAAACACAAAGAAGAGTTTGGAAGAAAATAATTTAAATACTTGTACGGATAGAAAGTCTACAGATGAGGCTGGTTCCTGGCTTTCCCTCAAAAATTCCCCTCATCATCACAAATATTTTGGACTGCCCTGCTCCAACTGTAAAATGGAAGTGCTAAAAGCCAGGGGATTGCTGGGAGGGGGTTGTGTCAGCAGCTTTGCATCACCTGCTGTGTGACAAAGGCAGGCTGTCTGTCTTATAGGTTGCCGAATGGGGCATCCAGAAGCTGGGACTTCCTATGTATGCAGACCACCTGGCTGGTACCTACAGTGGTGGCAACAAGCGCAAGCTCTCCACTGCTATTGCACTGATTGGCTGCCCACCACTTGTCTTGCTAGTAAGTGTCATGGTCACATAGCAGTGTGATGGCTGAATGCAATACCCTAAAACTGTCTGCTAAGGCAGTACAAGGATGGGCTTGGCAAGCTCCTCTCTGCTTACATGTCTCAAGTGTAATACTGGGCAATTTCAGGGATAGGCTGGGAGGCATAATAGGCTTCTAATGGACCCCAAGGGAATATGAAAGAAAGATCTGTGACAGCGAATGGTTTGAGATAAAAAAATCTGTCATTCAGACAAATGCGAGTGTAAATCCATACCTGGTTTCAACCTGCCTTCTCTTACCAGAGTACAGATTCATATGGATATTCAAATAGACCTTACAGCATATACTTTGTTGCTTTATCCAGCAGAACACAGGAACCTTTAATAGCTTTGGAACAAACTCTACTAATTTACATTAAACTATACAAATGCTCATCAAATGGCAGAAGTGAGCAGAACGCTGCCCCTCTCAACGCAAATTCTGAATGGAAATGCCACAACAGTCATTTAGATTATACTGTAAAACCTTAATTTGTATGCTGAAAAAGAAGCCTTTTGATAGCATGGCTCCTCGTGCCATTTAGGGTCTTTACATAGATTCTGCCTTTACATAGTAAACATTAAAAAAAAAAAAATCTCATCATTTAAGGCAAAATATTGAATGATTTTTTTCCCTGCAAGACTTAAAAAAAAAAAAAAATTAAGAAAAAAAAAAAAGAAAAAAGAAAAAAGGGGGGGAAAAGGAAAAAAGGAAAAAAACCCAAACCAAAAGACACTGCTTCTTAACCAATTTATGCAGGACTAGATCCTTAGCTGATGTAAATTGGAGCAATTTCAACAGCTTCTTTTGTTGAGAAATATGTCCTCCATGTTCATGTGAGTAAGAAGATTCCCTGGAGAAGATTCACTCTACTTTTGCAAGATTTGTTGCCCCAGAAAAGGGAGATTTGATTGGAATTGTCCATCTCTGCCCTAAAGCAAAGGAGAGTCTTCGTTTCTCCAGTACATTGACCTCTAATGTCCACTAAAACATGAGAGCCAAACTTGACGCAACTTGCTGTAATCCATAATCGCTGCTCTGTGAGCCTCTCCCCATTTATTTCTGGTTTGGGTCCTAAAAGGTTTTTGTTCTTTACTGTGAGGGTAGTGGAACACTGCAGC
>VWYK01090856.1:24456-54414 GCA_013399775.1 Semnornis frantzii | reverse complement strand
GCAGAAGCGCCCGCCACGGCCCGGCATGGGTGGCCGCACGGCGGGAGTCCAGGGAAACGGAGGGAAGAGAAGAGCCGTTACCTGCGTGAGGTGGATCGCAGTCCCCACGGGCTGGGCTCGGCGCCGTGCCGTCCCTGCCCGTCCCGAGCTCCTCCTGGCGGTGGCCACCGCCCTCACCTGCCCCCAGGATCCACCCGCGCCCGCTCTGCTCCCTGCGCCGCCTCGGGCCGGCTCTCAAGATGGCGGCATTTCCGGAAGAGACCATGGAGGGCTCTGGCGGAGGGGCTGGGGCTGCGCCCCGCCCTCCACGGCAGCCCCCGCTGTGCCGGGCCCAACTGACACTGCGCCGCTCCAGCCACTGCTGCGGTAGCAGTGAGCCCATCCGCGTCCCCAGCTCCTGTCCCCAGCCCCGCCGCAGAGCCTCCCCCGTCTGTTTAAGCTGAGTGCGCTCGTCCGCGGCATTCACTTGCCCCTCCAGCCGCGACGCGGCCAGCGATGGGGGTGGTGGAGATGCTAAGCGCTGGGGCGGCGCGGCTGCTCTTTTACCCGACGCTGCTGTATACGGTGGTACGGGCACAGCTGCCCGGTTTCAAACGGCCCTGGTTCCATCGCATCGACAGCACTGTGCTGCTGGGCGCGCTGCCGCTGAGGGGACGCAGCCGCGAGGTAAGGCGCGGGCCAGGACGGGTCGCGTCGGGACGGCCGACGATGCCTGACGGTGCCCATGTCTGTGCCCGCAGCTGGTGGCGGAGCAGAATGTGGGCGCCGTGGTCACTCTCAACGAGGAGTACGAGACCCGGTTCCTCTCCTGCTCCGTCCAGGTGAGTTCGGGAGCTGGCCGGTACCCCTAAGAAGGGTATGTCTGTCACAACTTGGGGGAGGCTTTAGCCACTCCCTGCCGCCATCCAGACAGCCATCTCCCAAGCCCTCTGACAGCAAAGACGCGGCTTCTTGTTCCAAAGGCGACTTTTAAAACCATTCGATAGACCAGCAAAACTTGAGGATGCAAGTGAGGTGCTAGAGCTGCAATGGCAGGAAAGGAGCATTGCCCTCCCCACACACCACTGTGCAAATACAATAATGTCTTGTGTTTGATAAGTTCCATCTCCTCCTTTTCCTTTAGACGAAGCACCTCATCTTTTCAGCTCCCTTTTAACTTCTTTCTAATAGCTGGCACAAAAGTGTTCATACATCTGATTTCAAGGCTTCACATTCGACCTCTGCTTACAACTCCACTGGACTTCTTAACTGGCTCAAGAGGTTTTGGGTTTTCTTTCAGAAAAAAAACCCAGAGTTAACCGATGGAATCTACTATGTCTGTTTCAGGAATGGGAGGCAATGGGAGTGGAGCAACTGCGTCTCAGCACCGTGGATCTAACTGGAGTTCCCACTTTGGAAAACCTTCACAAGGGTGTTGAATTCATACTGCAACACCGTGCATGTGGTAACAGTGTCTATGTGCACTGCAAGGCAGGGCGTTCCCGCAGTGCCACCGTAGTGGCAGCTTATTTAATTCAGGTGAGAGGGTTCTGTGCCCAACAGGGTTTATTTTCATACAGGCTGGGTGAATGCAGCCAAACTTTAGTTTGCTTTGGGTCAAGAGGCCGGAGCATGTAAGAGGTGTGTTGATAGCCCATGTTTTTATGGAGTTTGGACTGGAGAGCTGTTGTAAGAGAGGTAGGTAGCCAGACCCCTTAACAGCCATTACTGGTATGTAAGAGTGGCAAACACAAGGTAACAAACAAATGGAACTTGATGTTTGCTGAACTGCTGTCCAAACTTTTTCTGATAACCTAGCTTTTGCACACCACCTTTGCTGTGCTTATGATGCTGTCAAGAGAATTGAAGCTGCCATTTTAAGTGGTCTTCTCATTTGCCTGTCTCTGCCAGCTCTCTTATGAGCATAGGCATTGGCAAAGATGTTCTGGTCTTACGGGAATGAGCAGCTGTTGTTGCAACAAAGTGTTGAGATACATGATGTGGTAGTATTTATATCTGGTTCTGACACATCAGTCAGTCTTCTGGAAGCTACTCACTTTACAGGCCCATTAATATAGCAAGTTCTCTACTGGGTTTGAATAATTTTGCCTGTAACAAGTCATCCTATGGAGAAACAGATTGAGATGGGGGTAACATGACACTTGTGAGAGTAGGTTCACTGAGCAGATAAACATCCATTTTTTGCTCAAATGCGATGGAAGTACTAGTAACATTTTTAGAACTGAAAAAAGTGAGCTGCACTTATGCACTGGTGTGGTGGGACTAGGACAGGAAACGATCCACATGTTGGAAGCAGGAGTGAGGCAGAACGGAGGTGCCAGGCAGCAACCACTCCTCTTCAACCGAGGGACTCCTTCAGGAACTTGCATTGACATTCAGGCCCCTCCAGAAGGAATGTGAAATAAACAGAGGGTGCAAACCAACAAGTTCTGTAGGAATTCTGATGTGGCCTGTAGCCTCCAGGAAGGCCTCATTAACTAGCGCAGAGGTAGAATGGATTTTCACCTGCAGGATTTCTGCCCTTTCAGCTACACAGATGGAGCCCTCAGGAAGCGATAGAGGCTATTGCCAAGATCCGTCCCCACATCCTCATTCGGCCCAAGCAAGTTCAGGTCCTGGAGACATTTCACAGGAATGTGATCGCTGGGACAACTGCATAGTGTCAGTAAGAACTGTCAAAATCTCTGTCCTGGCTGATTTGAAAATTATATGTCTTAATGATCAAATAAAGGCTTAAGTGTTGTACTTTTTGACCATCAATAAAGGTGTTTTTATATAAAATACAGTAAATTGGAGACTGAGCTGTTTCATTAAAGCTTTCTTTCCTTACAGCTAATTTCTTGGATCTCTTGCATCCCCATGGTTCTTTTATCCCACACAATCAGTACTGAACCACTATCCACAGGAAACTTTGTATTTTCAGCAAAGGAAAAGAAGACTTTGTCTCAACAGAGACTTTATTCAGATTCTTACCCAAAGAATTAGTGCCAACAGAGAAGGGTAGGAGGAAGTGGTCTTAATTGCATCTTTCACCAACACTAGGTTATGATTACAGGTGGGGATTCCCTGTGCAGTAAAGGAAGCCAATGCCCATAAAAAACACTCCCTCTTTATGGTAGGTCACGGCAGAACAAGGAGCAACTGCCCTCTCCTCTAGAAGCGATGAATAATGCAACCTACTAGAGGTCTTGGGTTCAGCTCTGGAATCTGTCTGCTGCAAGTATTTCTGGCAGTCCCTCCTGCAGCAGGGACATGGGAATGTTTAAAATGGGGACTTGCCTGGAGGACACAGTGCATATAAATCTGTAACTGACACAAGAGCAACACACAGCCTCCCAGGCAGTTAAAACTAGCAGTATGGGCCAAGGAGGACGTTGTCCATATGCCATACATTTTGTTACTGGTGGACTGTTCTCAGGCTAAAAGAGTTATTTGCTGCAATTTGGGCCTCAAACACAAGCAGCCTATCATCAGGGAATCAAAGTAGTAGCATTTAGTCCATATGTAATCTTAAGATGCAGTTCAACTTTAACAGTGCTATGTAAAAGAAGAGGCCCAAGGCCTCAAAGCCTGTATGTCCTCTGCACAGGTACTGAGAAGAGGGTCTTTACCAGACATTCCGAGCTCATAGTAATCAGGATAGGAGGGAGGTGGGTGCGTCCGCACTGCACTGCAGAACACCCTTGCTGCCCTGTCTATCCCTGGACCTGTTTTTCTCCTTAGGCCAGGACAAACTGCAGGTTAGTAAGCAGCACTTTGATGCCACTTGTGACTGTTACAACAGAGGTGGCTGGGTTAAGTTTAAAAGTGTTTGCATCGCCCTTTTTGTAGCGGTCACGAAAGACGTAGATGCTGCCGTTGCAGCTGGCAATTTTCCAGAAGGAGGGCACTGAGCTCCAGGCATCTGGCAGGCACAGGCGGGTGAAGCTATCCAGCAGGGGATTGTAGCACAGCAGCGAGTCCCCCTCAGCCACAATGAACACCACATCCTTGTGCACAGCAGCATGCATGCGCCCTGCAAAAGGCAGCATGTACGGCTTCACGTGGCATTTCTCCGTGTTGGTATCATAGCACTGAATTAGCCGGGAGGGCTTGGTGAAGAAGTCCAAGTCATTTTCCTCTCCACCCAGTAGGTAAATGACACCATTAAGGTTTACACCTGCAGCTCCAGAGACTGCCACTTCCAACTGGCTAGTCTCTGTCCAGACATTGTCTCGTACTCTGTAATAGATGACAGCATTAGAGAGTGTGTCCTGCAGAGTCTTCCCCCCCAGTGAATATATTGCATCCTTGCTTGGCACAGACACAAGGGTGTGCTGGAGCCGGTCCCTGGGCAGAGGGGCACACCACTCCCAGTCTATAGTTGCATTGTTGCACTTCCACATGCGTCGTGGAATAGAGCCACCAACGACGTACAGGTCACTACCGTGCTTGCAGGCTGCTGTGATCTGGTGGCACAGGCTATTCTGGCCACTCACATTTAAGGAGTCGTCATCAGCACAATGCAGTGAGACAGCGAGTGAATGGGTACGTGACGACTCTTTTCCAATCAGGTAGATGTGAACATTTTCTCCAATCACCTGAGAGAAAGGAGAAGTGTGTCAGCAGAACTGGACCTGTTTACACAACCATCAGTGGTGCCTAAGATGCCTGAGGTGTTTGACCTGCTTCCCAAGTCCTGCCACCCTACAGTGTTAAGGATTCTGTTTCAAGCCTTTTCAAGACACCACTCATATCTGACATAGTGACATCACTGGAAACCAAGTGCCTGTGGTTTAGATAAGGGCTGGTGACATCACTGATGGAGAAAAGTTATTTCAAGGGGAAAGCCAAACTTAGATTTCTGAGTTGCCTCCTGGTAACTGAGCATCTGGTGAAATGAGCTATTTGTAGCATTGCTCTCATCACTGGTGCAAGCAGCCTCAGGTTAAATTTTAAAAAAGCTGTCCATGGGGTTGCTGTTTACAACAATAAAAATATTCCTCACACTAGCACCATGAATTGGAATGGCATTTGTGTTTTGTGACTTCCAAGTCACATCTGTGAACAGAATACCCTGCTCTGGGAAGTGTGAAACCAGCAAGTGCTACACCAACCCCAGAACAGAAGGTCTTTTGATACCTTCAGACTCGATTTCAGCGTCTCTGAAAAGCCTGCTCGCTCCTCCTTGTTGAAGTTGATCCAGGTTTCTATGGCAGCTGCTGGATTCTGAGAGCATGGGACGCCATCTGCGGTTTGAGGACAGAAAGGCTTTATGGTAACTAGACAAAGGTGCACCTACTTGGGAACATCCTTTTCCTGTGACTCCCTCCCCCTACTCCCAGCACAAACCCTTTCTAGAGAGGAAAAAAAGACAAAAAGGTTTACAGATTTTAGTAGGCGGGATCAGCACTGCCATCCCAGACACCTACATGAAATTAGTTTGGATATATAGCAGAGGACAGACCTGCCAGATCCGAAGAACTTTGGACAGATTTCAACAAAAGAACCAGAGAAAAAGTCCTAGAGAAAAAGGGCAGGAAAGAATCATCACAAAGCATGCAGATTCTAAGAGTATTTTCTGATTTAAGCATTTAGGCAAAACAACTGTTCTCTTATTTGAGGCTCTCAGCAGCTGCCTTTCCTTCTGGCTGGGCCTAGAAACCTATCTGCAGAATTTTCCTTCCCTGAGTACTGTCAGACAGCTGACTCTCAAGAAAGAACATCTGGTGTGGCTGCTATTCTCTTAACATTTGGAAATCGCCAGTGAGATACTATAGCTTTCTTTAGCAGTGTGACAGCAGAAAACAATAAAACGCTTCACATTCCACTTTATTTTAAGCCATAATTGGAAGTTTTGGTGATGCCACAAACTATTGTATCATTGCCACTGATACATTACCTAGCAGAATTTAGATACTTCCTGTCTCAAAGTCAGTGATTATGGCTGTATTTATTCAGAGGCTTCCCTTTGAAGACACTCTGATTTTGTACTCTGCTCTCATGACAAACCCTGAATTCGGTGATGCTGAAGGCATCAGACAAATTCTAACACTTCTCTCTGAAGCAGATGGGAGGAGAGAAATTGTGGAACAAAGGAAGTATTTCAACTTGTGTTTAATATTAAAAGGGATTTCCATAAGCTATCCAGCACAGGAAGTGGTTAAATGGAAGAACTTGGCTTTTGTTACCCTCTAGGAGCCATTTCAAAAGGTAAACTTAAGAAATTACTATTTCAGTAAATTAATTTAAATCCTTGTCACTAATCGCTTCCTCTATTTAATTCTTTGGTAACTAGACAAAGAGGCAGGAATTGCAAAAGAAAATTACTTTCCCTACCAGCAGTGGGATTTTATTTCAGACTTTAATTCATTTTATGAGCTAAGTTTTGGCATGAATATTGAGTAATGCGATTCTACATATGGAAACAGATGGTGCGTAGGGGAAAAAAAAGTTTTATTGATAAATTATTTTGACTTAGGGCTACAAACACTAAAGGTCATAGTCCTAAAACTATAGCTACTACGTGGAATCCCTAGGAAGTTAAGGGTGATTGACCTCTATGGGTCTATTTGACGGTTTTTAATGAACTCACAACTTAGCCTGAAAAAAAAAAAAAGTATATTTTGAGCTACCAGTACCTATCTTCAGCAGCTTTAAAAAATTATTTTGATTAATTTCTGCTTTTTTTTATTTATTTTGATCAATTTCTTGAGGCGCACTGAAGATAACACAATGTAGTATCTGCAAAGACTCATATGCGTAACATGAGCTGTAAAGGCTATTGTAAGTATTCCAGATTTGTCAGTGTTCCAAAGAAGCCAGTCATGTAGCAGCATGTGAAGTGCATGACACAAAGTATAGTTATTTTCTAACAATTACTAATTAGACAATTATTAATTAAAGCAAGAAAGAGGGAGTCTCTCTGCAACCAAGCCCAGCATATTTGAACACAGGATCTGCTCCTTCCTTCTTGCCTTCCCCAGCAATGACACATCAATGCGCAAAATGGAGCTGTGCTTGCTGCTTCACAGAGAAGCTGGCAAGTGCTGGCTGCACCTACCAGAGCCACAGAGGATCTTTAAGGACTGGTGGCAGCTGGACTAAGCTGTTGATGGGTTGACACATCCATCACAAGAGTGAGTCATGGCATCCATTACTGTGGGAGGTTATTACCTTTACAAGAAAGATCATTACCCAAGATGTACCTCCCAGGTCAGTCAGCTGAGTGCCTTGCCTAAATAATCCTAGCAATTATACACTACTGTTGATAACACTAAAGTGGTCTAAAAATACAGCTTGGGCTCAAGCCTTCTTACACAGGTTGAGCTGCTGCATTACTACATTAAATGATTATGAACTAAAGGACAAAAAAAGACTTTCATAAAGCTTCTTTGATTTAATGCAAGGAAAACCACAACAAATTGTTGAAATTTACTAACTTAATGTTTGAGAAAATGCTAATACTTCTGAACTGTTGACTCTCAAATGCTGCTGGCATTGAGCAGCATCCTCTATGTCCCTTTTCTACAGCTTAGATACTTGATGACCAGTAACAATTAATGGATTTATTTCTGATTAAGTTATTCAGAATGCTTTGTTCTGCTTATCGTAGCCTCTGAATAGACAGTGATTATGAAAGCTTGGATCTCTCCATGTATGCAGCTCAATCCCTGAAGGTCTCTTTTCTGCATCTGCATCCTGACTAGTCCCCAGAGCTCCTTACCTGTAAGGATGTCTGTAAGCAGGCGGAGAGGCAGGTGTAAGAACTCCTCTGTGTCCTGAAGCTGAGACAAATGTGACTTTGCACAGTGTTTGGCAGCTGTGTAGAGCTCCATGTCACTGTGTTGATCTGCCAACCACATGACCTGCAGACAGTTCCTAACCTGCACTGTACGGGCCAGAAAACGGGAACACTCTTCAAACAGGGCAGTGAGCTGGTACATGTCTGCCACTTCATAGGTTTCCTGCAACTCCTCTGCCCTCAGCTTTACAGTCCCATGGTAAATGTAGTCCACAAGGAGCTGAAAGACACTCTCGCTCACGTCCTGCAGCTCAATCACCCGGTTGTGGGCCTCCTTTAGGTTGGAAGTGAACATAGAACGGAAGAAGCAGCTCTGAGCTGAGAGGACCAAACGGTGCAGCTGGAATTCTTTGCCTTCCACTGAGATTGTAACATCAGCAAAGAGTTCATCCTCCAAGCACAGTTTCATAATGCCCTGAGCCACACGGCCTGAGTGGGAGCGGTCAGTGAAGGTGTAGTTGACAAAGTAGTTCTCTTCTGCAGAGGAGCCTCCAGTCTCTTCTGAGGAGTCCATGGTGCTGCACAGATCAGACCTCCAGCAATCTGTAAAATCACATAATTACATGGCTTTCTCTCCACTAACCAATTATGCAGTACTGCAGGGTACAGGGGAAAATCAAACACATTGGTGAGAGGCCAGCATATTTTAGACTGAACATAAATAGCACAGCCAGAAACTAGACCACTAGAATCTCAAACAACGAATGAGAAGTTGGCATAATTAAAATTCTAATATATACCAGACTTCCGGTACAGCGAGCATCACATCCCAGCAGAACTGGGAGACAAGCATACAGGTTCACCACTCATTTCACTGACACAAAGCAATGCAGCAATACTCATTCAAGTGGAAAGTCCAGCAACTGTCTAAGGAGGCTCACAAAGGTGAAAGAATGTGGCAGCACCACAGTTGGGTGTCCTGGTTTCAGCTGAGACAGAGTTAATGTTCTAGTAGCTGTTTCAGTGCCTCATCGAATTTTGTGTGAGAATAATGTTGATAATTCACTGATGTTTACTTGTGGCTAAGCAGTGTTTATGCCAAGTTAGCAGTTTCAGTTTCTTGTGCTCTACCAGCAGGAGGTAAACAAGAAGCTGTGAGGGAGCACTGCCAGGATAGCTGACCCAAAGTGGTCAAAGGGATACTCCATACCACAGGACATCATAGCCAACATGTAAACCGGAGAGAGTTGGCTGGGGTAGCTGGATTGCTGTGGGTGAGCAATTGCATTGTGCACCACTTATGCTTTCTTAGGCTTTCTCTCTCTCTTTTCCAGGATTCAGGATAATCACTATTATTATGATTATTGTTATTTTTAGTTATTATACTGTTCTTAGTTCCTGAGTTTTGTTCTTTGCACAGGCAGCAGTTCATTACCATCTGAACCCAACATGATGAATCTGTGCAATGCTATCAGGTAAGGCAAACGTGCTTTTACCAAAACAATGGATGAAAAGTCTGCCAGACCAAACCACCAGCCACCCAGGCTAATCAAATGAGATAACTGATGGTTATACTCTGGTTGTTTATGTGCCAGACACCTTGAGTATGCCAAATAACCTGTCAGATGTTGTTAGCCTTTGCTTCCCCACTAGCAAGGCGCACTCTTAGTAGGTACCGGAAGTTATTTGCAGAATTCCAAGCAGTTTGTGGGTAGAAAAAGCTTTTGAACCAGAGAGCTCTTATTTTAAAATGGTTCTTGACAGCACCAGGAGCAAACAGATGCTTGCCTGCATTCACTTGAAACTTATTTTTACACCTTCATTATCAGCCACAGTGACTGTCAACATGGATTCCTTCAGTTAATAGTACAATGTTTCCCAAAGACAGTGCTTTTCTCCAGGAGATTCAGAGTTACTCTTCTGTTCCTTATTCTGTCAAATGAAAATTTTCTTTACAGCTCTGCTTGAGACAAGAATGCTCCTAAGTTCTCTGCTCTAATTCAGTTCACAGGAAACAGCACCTAGACAAGACTGTCTCAGCCCTCATGGCAGCCTACCTTAATTATACTCTTATTGTGATTTTATATAACTAGTGATCTGTCTGGGAAGTGTCTGTACTTCTGTACAAGAGACTGAGGAACTGCAATTAGCGCAGAACACATTACCAAGTACAAGCCTATCCTGAAAATAGTTCCCACTTCAGCACTTTACAGTGCTCAGAAGCTGCAGTCCAAAAGGGTGAGAAGTTCAAACACAGCACCAGAAGATGAATGGAGAGACAGACACACTATTCTAACCCCTTGCTACAGCCGGGCCAACTGCCCCCACTGCCTTAGACAACTTCCAGAGGACTGATGCCTGGGTTGTGAAAGAAGTGCCGAGAGCAACTAAAGACTAATGCAAATCTTGCATCACACACAACGCTCCCCTTTGCACCCACGGCATCTCCGCTACAAAGAAAGACCGTAAGTGGCCCATCACGCAAAATTTTACACCTCACTTACACTGTACGTTACCAAAGTACGGTAGGCTATAGCCGAGGACGCCTAGCACACAGCTGCTTCTTTCCCGTCTCCTGTCAGGGTGACAGCACCAAGCAACCCACTGGCACAACCGCCAGCGCCTGCCCGCTCCGGGAGCTGGGGGAAGCCGAAGAAAGTCCGTCCTCGGTAAAGCACAGACCGCTATTAGGGCCACACAAACGCCACGAAAACCGTTAGAGAAGGGCCTAGCCCCCTAGGGCTACTGCAGCTCAAGGCTCTGCCGAGTCCCCTCCCGCCCTTCGCAGCATCACAGAGCTCGCCGCCTCCGCGAGGGACCAGGGACGCCAGGGCTCCCCTCGCCCAGCACAGCCTCTCGGCACCCACCTGCGCCGCCTCCCTTCATGCCGCCGCCCGGAGCCTCCCGCCGCCTCCCCGTGTGCCCCAGCAGCTCCTCCGCGTTCCTCACCCTGCGCCAGGTTCCCGCGGCTTCCGGCCGCCAACCCGGAAGCATCCCCAGGAAAGCTCAGGCTTGTTTCCGTCCCCCGAAGGAAGTGTGGCGGCGATGATTTCCGCTTCCGGTCCATGCCCTTGCCCGTCCAGAGCCTGTGGGGATGTTGGCTGCGGCAGCGCGGGGACTGGCGCGGGTTGCGCTGCGAGGTGAGGGTGGCGGGGCTGGAAGGCCGCGGCAGGGCTCGAAAAGCCCGCGGGCGGGGCCGTAGGTTGGCGGTGGGTGAGACCTGTCTGTTTTTCTCTGCAGGTGGTGCAGGCCTGGCAGCGGCGAAGACCCAGGTCCGGCTGGCAGCGAGCTCCGCCACCGAGACTCGCCGTGAGTGATCGGGGCTAGCGACGGGAGCGGGGCGGGAACGGGCATAGTCGGCATTTGGAGCCAGTGGATTGGGAAGGCAGTGGAGGATCCAGAGGCCATCTCTGGTGTCGTCGTTAGTGTCCTCGTCGATGTCCTTGGTGTCCCTACCAGCGGTCCTGGCGTCTCTGGTATCCCTCCCAGTGGCCCTGTAGTGGCCTGGTGTCTCTGGTAGCTCCCGGCCCGGACCCAGGCTGTCCGGCTGCCCTCGGGGCGTTTCTGTGCGTAGGCCTTGTCAGCGAGTGTCGGCAAATGGCAGGTACGGGTCAGACTCAGATCCGTGTTCCTGTGCCAAAGAGCAGCTCCACTGGTAGCCACTTGTGCTTCCCCTGGATTGCTGTCTACAGCCTTCCTTGTAGGTCTGCTCACACACTCTGCCGGTTCTGGACAACAGCTTCATTGCCCTGGTCTTTGAGGAGTGTTTGTAATCATAACAGGAAAAAAAAAGAAGAAAGCCAAGATGAGATCCCAGGTTGTTTGAATGATGAGGGGGTTGTTGAGGTGCTGGCACATCAAACAAACCCAGGATTGTCTAGATCGTTTCTGGACCATGGGTGAGGGTCGCGAGCAGGATGTCAGCTCAGATTTTTCTGCCATCTCTGCCTCTCTGTGTCTTGCTCTTTCTTCTTCATCATCCTGTTAGACTGTCCCTCCAGCTGTATTCACAGCATACACAAATCTGCCTAGCACTGACACACACTCCCACTCTTATCCAAGTCTCTAGTTCCATGCTCTGTATACCACAGCACATGTATGTTGCTGTAGTCTAGACTCTGTTACAGCATTAAATACATTGTGTGCAAATATGTTGTGTTTAGCCGCAGCTTTACAGACTCTTTACCAGAGTTTGTAAAGCTGCAGCTTTACAGACTCTGCAGGTCATCTGAAGCTGAAGCTGCCTGACTTCTGTCAGAGATCCTGAGAGACAGACAGACTGATGAAAGGGATTTTTTAAGTCAGGAATGAGAGTTGCTAATCTTTCTATATTCCCAGCCATAATCTTAGGAACTTTGTTCTTGTCCTTAGCTACTGTGAGACTCAAAAATGAAGTAGAACAGAAGCAGCTGTCTGCTTTTGGGGAGTATGTGGCTGAGATTCTGCCCAAATACATCCAGCAAGTACAGGTAGGTGCTGTCTGAGAAGTTTTTCTTGCTGGGGGAACAAGGCCCACTGAACACACCACTTGTTTGTCAGCTGTTTCCAAAGTTGCTCTGGGGAAGAAAGATTGTCAGAACTGCATGAAAGTCACTACTATTATTGAGCCCCTTTATCTGATGCCATTATGTGTTTACTATACCACATACTGTCTTTAGATGTTCTGCTGAATTCAGTGCAATGTTCAGTCAGGCTGGTGTTCTGAGGAAACCACTGTTTTCATCAGGTGACCTGTTTCAGTGAACTGGAACTGCTGATCCATCCAGATGGGATCATTCCAGTTCTGACCTTCCTTCGAGACCACACTAATGCCCAGTTCAAATCCTTGGCTGACTTGACTGCTGTGGATGTCCCCTCCCGGCAGTATCGCTTTGAGGTAAGAGCTGGTGGTTGGCACAGGACTCGCAGAGTGTCATGAATGCTGATGACTGTGGGAGCTTTTACAGCTCTGACCACAGGTTTTGCTTCCTGACAGTGAAAAGAAAATCCGTTCTGAAATGCTGAGTTTTGTTTAATTCTTGACCATGGAAGCAGTAGCAGGTCTGATACTTGCATGGGTTCTTAGTCTGGCTTTCNTTTTTTTTTTCTGGTTTGGTTTGCTTTCAGCAGCATCTAGAAATTTATTTCTGACCAGATGTGAGTTGGTGCTCCTCCATTTTCCACATGTGGTCAAGACAACTGATCTTGTATTCTTTAAATCCCATCAATCTTAATAACAATTTCCCTCTTCTAAAAACAAAACAAAAAATGTTTAGTTGGTTTAAAAACATTCTCTTAAAATTGGGACAAAATAGGAGATGAGGCAGATGTTCAGAACGCTCTCAAGAAGTTTTGAACACTGATTTCAGTGAATATTGGATGTGCTGTTCCCTTAGATACTTTTGAGCTTCTCACCATAGAGCCTTTCAGCTGCACATCAAGATAGAAAGACATGTCTCTGGGCAAACCACAGGCTCTGCATATTCCCACTTACTGTGAGAAAGCCTTCCCCACAGTAGTGTTGCTAATGTTATTGTAGTTTAGCTTTGGAAGATCTTTCTAAGGCAGTGGCAGAAGATAGCTGGGCCTGATATACTGTATGAGGCTGACCGTGGCATGTCTTCCTATATCTAGTCTGGGCAAACTGTTTTTTGGTGAGAGGAGTGAACTGGGAGATGTTTAGTTCCCAGTGAGGAACAAGAATAATGGAAAGTGATTGATTTATTTTCCCGTTTGGTTTATCTTGTGATATTAAATCACTTACCCACAGCTGCCCAGAGAGCAAGGGGTGGCATGTTTGCCATCTCTCAGATGTCTGTTGTTCCCTTTGCTGAAAATTAAGTGTATTCTTAGCTTTCTCTTTCTGGATACTGACAATAGTTGATTACCATTTTCTTCATGATAGATCATTGAATGACTTTTGTTAAATGTCTCCATTCCTTCAGTATTCTCTTTTATCAGTATTTAGAATCCTTCAGCTCTTCTCCATCAGTCATGCTTTCTGAGTGTCACATCATCTCTGTTACACTTCTAAGGACCAAAGTGATAAGCTCCTGGAACCTGAGTTATAATGGTGTCTCTAAATGCCCAGCTCTCAAGTGCTGAAAAAGGATGTTCAAAACCATCTTCAGGTGTCCTTGCTTAGCCACTGTTGTACAGAGGGACCCACTAGGGCCACACAAGACCAATGCCTTGCTTTGTTCTGCTTCAGATTGTGTACAATCTCCTGTCTCTGCGGTTCAACAGCCGGATCCGTGTGAAGACATACACCGATGAGCTGACACCCCTCGACTCAGCTGTGTCTGTGCACAAGGCAGCCAACTGGTATGAAAGGGAGGTGAGTTACAGTCTGCCTGGGAGCAGGTAGGCATGGACCGTGTTTTCCTGATTAAATTGATTCCGGTGGCTCTGAGGAAGAATGAAAGAAGTGTTTCCCTGGCTGCCTTTTCAGAATAGGAGATTTGCTTTTGAGTGAGTTCCTGCCTCAGTTTTGCTGGCACTATGCAGAGTCAGGAACCTAAGTGAAATTTTATGGACATAGTACGTGGAGGGGTTTATTTTTTCCTAATTGAATTCAACTCATTTGCCTCTCTTTTAGGTCTGGGACATGTATGGCGTTTTCTTTGCCAACCACCCTGATCTAAGGCGAATCCTCACAGACTATGGGTTTGAGGGCCATCCTTTCCGGAAGGACTTTCCACTCTCTGGTTATGTGGAGGTAGGAGATATGCTCATGTTTAAAGCTATCAAATCTCTCCAGTGCTCTTGTCTGAGTTTTGGTACAGAGATGTGACTGCTTTACAATACTTTGCCTGAAAGGTGCTAACAGTGTTTCACCTGTGTGTATTCCAGAGTTGCTCAGATCTCCTGCATTTGTAGTCATCACAAAGTACCATCTATAATAAGGCAGCCTAAGGCCAGAGACATTGAGAAAATGTCATGTTCTGTATATTAGAGAAGTTTGTCAGTCAGAGAAAGTGCTTCTGCTTCTGAGTGTTATGTTAGGAAGCACAACCAAATCCAAACAAATTGGTAAAGGTTCATGAGAGCAGGCCCCAGCAATGTCAGGTGGATGAGCCAGCTTGTTCCAGTGACTTGGGAGAAACTCCTTCGTCATATGACAAACTAAATGTGTAATTTCATGTGGACCTTATATGGGTTATAGGCTGGGCACTCCTTATTCAGGGTGATTAGGACACTTGAGGTACCTAGCAGCAAAGAGGAGGGTTTTCCTGTAGAGTCCAAAGGTCTTGGTGGCATCTGATGAATAATGAGGAGAATCAAAGCTGTGACAGAGGCATAAAAGTAGGATTGCCTGTACAAGAGGGTGATCTTGGTCATTGCTGTGTACAGCAGGGGTGCTATGAGGATGGTGTGAAAATAGCTGGTCCGTGTCCTTTGCACTCTCCTAGGTGCGGTATGATGACGAGGTGAAACGGGTAGTGGCAGAGCCTGTGGAGCTATCCCAGGAATTCCGCAAGTTTGATCTGAACAGTCCTTGGGAGGCATTTCCTGCCTATCGCCCAGAGCCAGAAACCCTGAAAATAGAAGCTGGAGCCAAGAAAGAAGATGCAAAATAGCTACAGAATGGAGCAGACGCACAGTACTGTCCTTTCTGTTCTAGCACAGTATTTATAATAATAAACATTGCTAAGATATTCTTGCCTGTTGTTGTTATGGATAGTGGTGGTTTTGATTAACAGCACATGGTGAGGAGTGCTAATTCTAACCAGTAGATGTTTATACTCTTGAGTTGCAAGATACTGGATTTGTCTTTTTGGGTTGCAAATTGACTGGAGTACAGGCATTCCCTGTGGCTCAGGTGCTTTCTGCATGCTATTTCTGCATGGAGTACTCAAGACTGTCTTGAAGTTGCTGTGCAGCTGAAACCATGGGACAGCAGGATCTGAGCTCTGAGATGGATGTAGGGTGACCATCATCTTACAGCAAGCAGGCAAAGCTCTTGTGAACAGTTAGAATACAGTTGTTAGGACAGACAACATGCACCTGGGTCCAGACCAAAACCACTGGAAATCCATGTATTATTTCCTTGGGAACTGGATTAGTGCCTGTTCTCCTGGCAAAAGGGGGAGTTGCAGGTAATCTCTCACATTCCCTCATGCTGGCTTTTCCTCACAATCAGTCCAGCATCTTCAGACTGTTTTTCCCTCTAGTCAAAAGTATCTTTCCTTGTCCCTGTGGCAGGGCACACCCAAGTCCCTGCCCCACCGGAGGTTTGAATGGGGTGCAAAACTGTTTTGCTCCCTCTCCCTCTCTGGCTCCAGGAGTTTGGAATGTGAAAGTAGGCGCCAAGTACCTTACCCCACCCTCCCGTGGGCTTGAACAGGGGAGAGCAAATTGCCCCAGCATATATATATATGGCAACAGGACACATTATGTAGTCGGACTTTGAGAGGGACTTTGGCTGGGACTTGGACTTGGACCTTGACTTGAACCTTGAGGGGCATCTGGAAGAATGGTAACGAGAAAGTGCACAGTCCCTGCTTTCAGACCACCGCATCCCGCCTGCCTGCTGGAGGGACCTGCCTCTGCCGTAAACCAACGCAGTTCGTGGGCACGCTGCCAAGCAGCCTGAATTTTGCCCTGTGCTGCCTCACGATCTGCCCCACGATCTTTGTCTGTGGAAGCCGTGTCTGCGGTCATTTTTGACTCTGGCGGGTTTACTAGCATTGGATCCTGTGCTGTGTTGATCCCCCGCTGGATTACAATCTGCATTTCAAGGCACTGCCGCAAGAGACTGCCGAAAAGGAGCCAAGGGGCCATCTCCAAATTCCTGCTCTGCCACCACGAGTAGCACAGACGTTCCCTAAGGCTCCAGGCTGCCTTTATTTGTAAGTGTGGCAAAGCTATTTTTGTAGCAAACTTTTTCCAACTTTCTGATTTTCCTGAGTTACTAAATTCCCTATAAGCATCCTTGTGAAGATTTTCCTGATGGAATTTTGAACCCAATCTAACTAATATGTATATAGTTGTGGCAGGGCTTTCCGGAAATAAAAATAACTACAGATTTTATGACTCCTGCCTTGTTAATTCCCACAACCAATTCAGTCCCATAGGCAACAGTCTGCCTTTTTGTCCCTACTCCTGTTATTTTGAACTGTGTAATAGCATTGGCCCTATCCTTGCGCAAGTGGGAAGAGCTCAGCTCTCACTAAGACAGCTGGAAAACCATGAGTTTCAGTGCACTTCCCAACTGTTTGAAGATAATATTACAGCAGTCATCAGTTAATAATGTTCCTCATCCTTACTCCAAGCATGCACATTGTGGTTCTGCAGCAGAAAGCTGAAAACTTTTGTTTGAGATTTCATGAAAGATCTTACAAGCTGTTTGTAGAGGGTGCCTGAATCACACAGTATTTAAGCTTTTAAATTTTGAAAGGTTTACAATAAAGGGGGTCGAGGGAGGTTAGAGCATGAGATGGAGGAAGAAGTAGGACAACAATCAAGAAAAAAAGCAAAAAACACTTACCAAAACTAGCATGTGATCTGTTTTCAAGAATGAAGAGCCGAACTGTATCCTAAGAACTGGTTTCATGTTTGTTTGTTTCTCCCACAGCCTTTTCTCCCACAGCCTTGGAAGCATGGGCTTCTGAAATTCTTGTTTTGTTTTTAATTTATTTCAGGCCACTGCGGCAGGCAGTGTTTGAGATGTGACTCAGGCAGTGTCCTCCAGTTAAAGTTAATATAATTTGTCACTCACCTCAAAAGTTAGAGCTCTGTGGGAAAGAGGAAAGAGAAGGGAACACAGATCAGCAGAATACAACTCAGTTCCGCTTTGGATCTGCCATCAATTGAACTGATTGAATTGGAAATGCAATTCTTCCTACACCATCTTCCACAGCTGGTTCTGTTTCCTGTTGCAGTGGCTCTTTTTGTGTGTGGATGCCTATTGCACAACAGAGAAGAGTTTCTGGCACCATTTCTGTTACTGTGAAAGTTCTTTATACAGCTCTTCCTCCCCACATTCTCTCTCCCCCATGCTAGGTTGCTTGAGGCACCATGCCAAGACTCATGATCTATGTATCATAAACAAAAGCTATTTCCCAGCGCAGTAAGTCAGAGGACTGGTGGTAGCAGGAACAGAAGGAAAGCTGCTATTTGAACATAATATTTGTGCAGAAGGAGAATTCAATTGATGTAACATGAAGAAATGCTGGACACAATACCCTGTGTAACAGTGGAGGTTTGTCTTTGAGGGGTTTGAATCTGGGTTATAAGTGAATTGTAATGAGGCTGATATGAAAATATTAGATATTTTTTATTAAACAAAGAAAATTCCCCCAAACTTATTTACAATTAACACACAGATTCTACTATGCAGTTGGTTAAACTGTCTTTGCAGAATGTATATATATTCAATCAAATTAATGGATATTATTTTTGTAAACTTTTTAGAAAATTTAAATAACTAGNTGGTTCCCGGGAGGGTCTCGGAGCAGTCAGCCCCTGGACGAAGCGAGATCCAGATTCCCGGGCTGGAGCAGTCCGATCGGCTGCAGTACATGGCCAGGGCGGGGGGATCGCCTCTCGGGCTGGAGTAACGAGTCGGCACGTCCCGGTGTCGTAAAATCGTCGCTAGGCTGTCGCCTAGGCTCAGCGAGAGTTACACAGACTCGGGCTGGGCTGAGTTCAGGCAGACAGCTACAACCCAGCGCGGGGCAAGCCCTTCAGTCCTTTGGCTTGGTGCGGCGAGCAGGCAGGATCAGATCTGCCGTTTGTGGGGGTAAAAACACAAGTCCCCTGCAATGTGATGCCAAGCAGCGCAGACAGGTAGCAGCCCAAAATAAACACGGCAACAACAACAAAACGAGTTGGCTGGGGGTTTTTAAGCATTCTGACTGATTGTTTTTTGACCAATAGCAACAGACAAGAAACATTCCTGGAACCAATCCGAAGTTACCTCACAAAAAAGGGAGACGCACGAGTCCAGCACCGTGACTTCTGCAGACTCTGAGGCACCGAGGCTTTTGTCTGCTTTCCCGCTTCTCCCACCCGAGAAGAAGGAGAGAAAGGAGGCGGATACCTAGGATATGTGTTCCAGGTATAATTTGGGCCTTCCGCCACAAGGTTACAGTCAGTGCTTCACTCCAATGTCCCTTAAAGTCACTGTCTTCACCTTCAGTAACTTGAACTTCACCTTCCCTGGGAGCTATGTATGTCCTTCCTTCCCTTCTTTCCTCAGTCTTCTTCTCATCTTCCTCCTCTAAGCAGCTGCCAGATAGACCCAGGCCGTTCCCATGTTCTGATGCTCTTTGTCATGCAGAAGTTTCATCGTAGAGGGCTGATGTTTGCTAGGTCCACAAGTCCTCCTTCTGGGAGGTTTGATACAGAACTGAACAAGTGACATCTCTTCTGCCTGCTTGTGTGTCTTGCTGCACCTCCATGAGTCCATGTAGGCTGCTGGCCTTATCTGTTTATGACGTTTCAGGATTGTTTGCAGATTTTGAAACTCATGAAAGCTGGAAACAAAGCCAAGGAGCTGAGCAGAAGTGTTGTGGAGGTATGATAGAGGTGCTGTGTGAAAGCAAAAGGGACTAGGAGGTTCTCCCTTCTCCAGAGGCAGTCCCGTGTAATGAAATTTCATGCAACTAATAGCTTCCCCCTAGCAAACCACAACACAAAATCAGTTTTTGGAAATTATGCTTAAATGATTCTGCCAAAAATTTCACAGCAGTCTTCCAAGTTTCCGAAATATGATGGAAAATACCTTTGGGGACAGCAAGCAGAAACACAGAAAAGTGGATTAGATTCAAGAGAGACTGCTGGGATCAGAAGCAGTGAGGGCAGATGCCACTGTGGAGACAGACATGGCAGCAAACAGCTCTGGCATCCTACAGGCAGGGCTCATGGCAAGGTGGCTAGTCTGCCATGGACGGGGCATGACTCGACAATTGCCTGATCCTCTGCATGCTTGCTGGATCCCAGAGGCTGACAGGTAGGACGCACACCTGCTAGCAAAGCAGCTGCTGGTCTTGGCACAAGTCCCTGCAATGCCAGCAGCAAACTTCTGCTGCTTCAGCTCTGGTTTACAGCATCAGCTCACTGTTCTGGCAGGGAGAGAGCTTGAGTTCCAGCAGGGGCTGTCTGCTGTGGGAGGCAGTTGTACTTACTCAAAGGATAAAGATCTGATGCTGGTTTTGGTAGCAGAGAAAGGGTTTTCTTGAGTCTCTCATGAAAAAAATCTGTCCCTGCAATACGGTTGTGGATTTTCTAGCTGCTTTTTGGGGAAAACCTCCTACCCTGTTGAATAACTAAGTAAGGGACAGTTTTCCCATCTCCAGAGAATACTTATTTTTCAATACATTATGCTTTTCTTGGCTTTTGTTACTTTACTTAACTTTATTTACTTTACTTTACTTTTGTTACTTTACTTTTTGTTACTTACTCTACTCAAAAAACACTGCATATATTTATGAGGCAGTTACCTACAACGGCAGTTGTTTGGCAGCTGTTCAACAAATACCCTGACTCTGCAGCTGACCAGACCTCTCAGGAGAGAGCTAGAGGGTGAGTTATTAAAGAGAAGCCCAGCACGGACTGTCTTGCTGGGGCAAAACAGACCCAGACTTGTTCACAATGCTAGTGCCCTGTTTGATTGGCTAGGTTTCAAGTTTCTCTCCTGCCAGGGGTCTGTCTCAAGGGGTGTTTGAAGGGGGTCTGCTCTGGGAGGGCCTTACTTCACTTGCTTTTCGGGCTCTGCTCCTCCACCTGCTTCTGGTTGTGTGTTGTGGACTGGCTACCCAAGGACACAGGCTCCCCCCTTTTACTTTCGGTTTTGGCAGGTTACTCAGCTCCTGCTGCCTTCTTTGCCTTGTGGTTGCACTGAAAACACAATTTGGGATTATAATTTCTTTGATTATTACCTCTATCCAGTGTCTCGGGTGGATCAGTGAGTAAACTTGGATATTATTAATTGGAGTCTCTGGTTTTCCTGCCAATAGCCCGGTTCAAGGGCAAGGAGAATCCATCTTGTCACTGGCAGCATGTGGCAGCAGTTGCTGCTCCTTGCCTTTGATCTGGATTGTGCGTAAGATATGGATATTTATATTTCTTTGTCCTTTCCCTAAATTGCTCTCCAAAAAATTCTGTTGTACCTTTTGTGTAAATAATTCCTGACTAGGTATTCGAACGTTGGTAAATTGTAAATAGTTTACTGTTTTGAGGTGTATGTTCGTTTGGTGCAGGAATTAGTGTTTAATAAAGTTGGATATTTTTCCTATTTCCTCATATTAAATTTGAATATTCATAACACAGACCTTTTCAGACCACGCAGTGTTTTCACCTGAGCAGAAAGCCTTACTGGCATGTCTTTGGGGGAGAAGGAAAGCAGCTACATCACTGCACGCATTCCAAAGGCACAGCTGTCTCAGACCAGGGTGCTTGCAGCTGTGTGGAGAAACATCCCTCAGCAGCCTCTGTGTGTTGGGGCATGGCAGTGAGTCTTCAAAGCAGCTCAGGCACCACCATGAGAAGCTTTAATCAAGGATGGAAAACTGGAAGTGGAGCTTAGAAGTACATGCTGACCTTGACTCTGGAGTACTCAACAGAAATTCTCCCTTTTTTTTTTTAACAAAAAAAACCCTTCATCCATGTAAAAATAATTTTAAAAGAAGTGTCAGAGAGCTTGTTATTTGCACAAAGTTTTTCCATTTCATGTTTTCTGACCTGAAGGATGAGTCTGTTAGAAGTAAAGAGGGTCTTGGCTACATGGCTATGCTGACTGACACAGAGAATGGAGGGGTGCAGCCTCTCCTTCATAAGGAAGCTGCAAAAAAACAGCAACCCACCAAATCCCTGAATTCAAACCCATCCATGTATGGCATGAGGGGCTTCCTTGTTGCCTGTCAAAGCAACAGCCTTTGCTGCTTCACACTTCAACTCAGAACTAAGGGCTGTCATATCCAAAACTGACACTTGTCTCCCTTAACCACTTCTGTTTCTCTTAAAAAGCTTGTTTTGCTCACTAAGAACCGCATAGTCAGCATCTGCCACGTTTGGCAAGCTGTGAGTGGCAGTTCACAAATAGCGAAGATGTTATTGAGAACCAAATGACAAAAATAAACAGGAAGGGCCATGGTCTTGTGCTATCAAGCTCTGCCTGATGTCTTCTAGATGAACATCCTCACAGAAGGGAAGGTGCCAGCACCAGTACACCCCATCATGGCCCAGAGGACGCTGACATCATGTTAGAGGTCTCTGCAGTGTTGGGGCCCCTGGGCCAAAGCACTGTGAGCAACCACACTCCCATGCACCTGCACATAAAAACTCTCGTGTTCTCACCCCTGCCGAGTTTTGGGAGTGCCTGGAAAACACCTTAGTGGTGCCTTAATTGTGTTTGTGCTCCCTCCAACTGCAGGGTGCAGCTGAAGGGATTTCTGCTCCCTCCATGGCACATCGCACCCCCCAGCCATGGCAGCCCGGACAGGGAGCTGCTGCAGGTGGAACTGCAGCAGGAGAGGCAGGATGGGAGGTGAGAGTGAAGTGATCCAATGGTAAAACCAAGGCATGTGGCCGGTCAGAACAGGGGTGTGGGGCTGGTGCAGAGGCAGACAGAGCAGGACTAGGTAGGTCGTGGGTATCAAGTCAGAAAGCAGACCAAGATCTGGCAGCACTGCAGGTGGCTTCACAGCTCGGTTGTCACAGGCAGAAGTTTATGCCAGGCTTCCCATGCATGTGCTGCTCTTCCCTTCCAGATGCTCTGGGGGGGCCTGGATGTGCAGGTCAACAGGACAGCCCAGCTGTGGGATGAGGAGCTGGCCTCCCTGTGCCCGGTGCTGGGGTTCATGCATATTCTAGAGGATGAAGCTCCCAAAATGCCACCAGAGGTGGAGCAGCATCTGAGATACTATTCACTGACTGATAGCCCCTTGCTTCCACTGGAGTTTGACTGCTGCCTTCTCACCAGTGTTTACTCTGCCTACCAGGTTCGCTCTGTGCAGGGGTTTGGATAAAAATCTCTAGATTAGATTTTTTCTCTCAGTTGATGAAATCTTTCATGACCGATGCAAGGGTTTCTGCCCTGCAATATCACCCTCCTCCTGTCCTCCTGGCCCTGGAAGGAGAAGCCTTCGCATTTGGCATCCCCAAAACATTCCTATCATTCTAATGTGGCCAGGACCAAGAGAGACACTTAAAAAGGGCAGCTGCTTACAGGGAAGGACACGCCTGACTGCAGTTGCATCCCTGGTTATTTGGCATACTTTCCACGTTATCCAGGACTCTGTACAAATACATCATCACTTACCATCCTGCTTTCTGCATTGCACTAGTGACTTTCTAAGGTTGCTCAAGCCTTTATTTTTAGACAAAATAGGGCAAAATTGTAAAATATGCTTGACCCTTTACTGGTTTTATTCCTGTTTCTCAGGCGGGCTGTGCTGAAGGGGGCAGTGCTGCTGAGATGTTCTCTATTGCAAATGCCTACTGGGGAGATGCCCTGGCAGGTTTTCCCAGGGTGATACACTGGTGTCCTAGCTGACTTCATTTCAGAAAATTCAGCCCAGCCTCCTTATATTCCCCTTTGTGCTTTCCACCAAATGGCAGGCTGTCTCCTCTCCAGTATCCAGCTAAGAAGATTTTGTTGTGTTTCATGATATAGGTCATATTTTATTTTGGCTTTCTGCTCATGTAGCATCACATTTTATGTACCCATAGTAATTTCCACCTCATGTATTCATTCTTCTTTAAAAAGACAACTTGAAAATGTATGTATTCTGTAGGGAAATATTCTGTATTAACCGGATATGTGAGCAATCCAAGCTGTGCTAACTGCAAAATTGTAAGCTGAAGTTTCACAGCCTACTTGGAAAGCTTATCTGAATGGCCAAGGACACCATCTGCAAAGCGGCCCCCAGAGGAATGAGAAAAACAGCTACGCAGGAAGATCAAAGAAAAACAAGAAGAAGATCAAGAGCAAAACAAGGGGCCTTTTGAACAGATAGTGATGCACCAACTGCTTGGTCCCTTCACAGCTTGTGCCTTGACTTACGCCAATTAGAGAATTCCATTATAGTTTGCATCTGGGTGATTTAGGCCAGCTGCTTGGAGCAACAGCTTGTTCCTTAATGATTTGGACCAATTGCTTTGTAATGGGCTGGCCTGAACAGTCTGTTGGAAGGGTATATAAATGCATGTTCATAGTCAATAAATGAGCAAGACCTAAATTCATGTTGGTATCGTGTCTTGTAGGGCATGTTGACTCCAACAGTATTCCATGAGGTTCTCAAGTATTTGCATATCATATTTACAGATGTACACTGCTTTGTGCCCATTATCACTTTGGAATATACATCCATAAATCTCATTTAAATTCCTAGGCATTGTGATCCAGTTATTTCCTCAGTGGATTTTGCATCTTCTGTGAGGTAAAATCTCATAAAGCTATGGCACTTTACGAGTCTAGCATAATAAACGCACACTCTTTACCCTCAAAATCAGATTTAGGATTATTTGACAGAAAGAGATTATTAGCCTTTCACTCACACATTGCATTGTGGAATTAAATAAACATGATTATCTACTTGGAAGAGTTTTGATTTTTGTTTTGTTTTGTTTCTACTAGCATTCCCACTGCCACTATAGGGATATTAATTACAGACATTCATAGCATATGCTTAGATGATGGGATCCATAATGCCCTTTCTATGAATGCACTCCAATTCTCCATGTGTGACTTTCGAAGTGGGAGCTGCAAGCATTTGACTTAGTTCATATTTTTCCAAGCTGCCATTGTCCAACAGATGAGAAGTGGTGAGATGGAGGTAAGAAGCCTGGAAGCAAAGTGCCACAGAGAATGGTTTTAGAGGTCAGGTTAGGGCTGTAACAGAAGATAGATTTACATAGTTCACAAAGGAACTGTTTTGGTGCTTGTATTTGTTGGGCTTGCAACTGTATTGTTTTAGAGGTCAGGTTAGGGCTGTAACAGAAGATAGATTAACATAGTTCATAAAGGACTGGTTTGGTGCTTGTATTTGTTGGGGTTTGTTGGTTTGGTTTTCCCCAAAGGCTGTAGGAATGAAGATTAGCACTTTATTTGAAATGTAACTCTTGGAAAATAAGTGTTACACTTAACGTTCTTCTATTCTCCTGTTGCTTTTTTACACACCTCCAATCTCCACCCTTCAACCCTTTCCCAAATATGTTTCCACCAGTTGATGTCTAGGATAGCTATGGAGTGATGGAGGCTGGAAGGCTGCAGACAAGCCCAGTTCCTCATAAGAAGTACCAACAGTGCACCCACACCAATGACAAGAGAGCGTGGACACACAGATTGCCTCTATCACACTGCAGCTGCTACCAACATGCTTCCTGTCCTGAGCTGGTACCTCAGCCAGTGAGAAACACACAAGTTTCACAAATAACCACAAATCCCAGTCTGAGAAAATTTTACATTTTTTGTGGGTTTATTACATTCATTTCCATTACATTTATTCCCTCCCCAAATACACAAGGAAAGTAATCACAACCTTTGCTCTCCAGTTGCTGGGGATCTGCAGTCACACTGCTGCAGTGGTCTCTGATCCTCAGCATCCACCTCATCACAGCACCCCACCCCTGCCCCAGAACTACCTCATGCTTTAGGTTGAAATCAAACACCAACACAGGACAGGCACAGACAATCAGTAAGGACCATTCTAGGGATGAACGGCAGACACGGCAGTGGTCTTGCAGACAGGGCACAAGCATGTAGCATAGGGAAAACACTGGGCACATAAGAGCATGCTCAAAGTAGAGGGTGACAGAGGGAACAATACCCAAGTTCATGGCACCTTTGCTCTTCTTATGCTCCTTTCAGATCTGCATTTAATTATTTGACTCTTTGGGTGAGCTGGCACCTGGAAGCCACTTTAGCTGAGCCTCTGGATAGATGAGAAAGCCTGTGAAGGTGATGTACTTGCCATGGTTGCTGTAGGCACCATAGCCATCATGCTGATGGCTGTAGAGCCAGATGGTGTCCCCATATTGCAGAGGCAGCATGATACTTTGGCTCTGCATCTCTCGCCTCTTGGAGTGGTTGTCATCATAGATCATAGCCTGCACCTCATTGTGGTTCTTCATAAGCTTCACTGACATAGTCTTAAAGGGCATTTTGCCAATGGTGAAGGAGAAATAGTACACACCAGGTATACGGCAGGTGAAGACGCCAGTGGAGGAATTGAAATCTTTTCCAATGTTCACAAACTCTGCGTCAAACGTGATTGGTTCATGCTGGGTTTGCTTGTCATCTGTGCCCAGGAGGCTTTGTGAGCGAGCAACAGAAAATGCAGAGCGAGGGTCTTGTTCCCTCCTTGGCTGATCAGATAACATGTGTTGTTGCAAAGCTTTGTTCTGCTCTCCAGGAAGCTGCTGATCAGTGTGATGGTGCGGCCCCAGCTCTTGAGGGCTAAGAGCATTCTGGAAGAAGGCAGAAGTGTCTGGATAGATCAGGTAGCCATTGAAAGTTGTATAGGGGCCCACATTGCTGTAAAGAGCATACTTGGGATCTCCATGTAAACGCAGCCAAATGGTGTCACCATAGTCGAGCTGCAGCATGGCACTCTGACTAGCTACCTTCCGCTCCTTGCAGTGATGTTCATCGTACACAATCACTTGCACCTCATTCTTGTTTCTCATCAGCATGACAGACAAGTTTTTCTTTGGGTATTTCCCAACCGTGAAAGAGAAGTAGTAGGCTCCTGGGATCCGACAGTGGAACAATCCTGTCTTGGGATCAAAGTCATTGCCAATGTTCACATACACTTTGTCAAAGGTAATGACCATCTCAGAGCTTCCTTCCATGCTACTGGTTCTGGCCACAGAGAAAGCAGAACGAAATTCAGTATTGGCGTCTGCTGGGAAGCCATCTGTAGGCAGGAAAACCATGCAGCAAAGGAAGACAATCATGAGCTGAACCTTCATCATTGTACCTGAAAAGAAAAAGAAGCATATTTTAGCAGCAATCCCATTCATACTCCAGTTGAAATTCAGACTGGAATCTCCCCATGCTGACAGGAAGGTCTGTGTCCAAATACTAGAAGTTTCCAGTCCATTCCAGATCAGTGTACAGGATCATACTTCAGTTCAAATCCCAGCACCATTTTGGTATTTCCTAGCACAAGCCAGACCTTTATTTCCCTGTGCTCACTGGAAGAAAAAGAATCTTCTCTGAGAGCCTGGCTATCCTACAGCTTGTCTGCAAAGCACTGTGCTGCTCAGAGTGCAGAAGGGTCCCAGAGATTGATGGGGGCTTCACCAGAGCTCCCTGTCATGGTGCTTTTATTTTCAAATCAAGGATGAAACAAAGCCCTACATGGACCCTGCATTATACAGCTGTACAGCTGAGATACAACTGAAGTGCAGGGAGCAGATTCCCATTCAGGTGCCATTGCTTAGCACCACACTAGCTGGGCTGCAGGAGTTGGGAGCTAGGAGCCAGATAGGTTGATGGATCCCATTATTCAGATAGACTTCACCATGAATCTCTGAAGAGTGTAAAGAGGGAATGTCTAAGGAAGGAAGGAAGACAACGAAGACAGTGTAATGGAGGAAAAAAAAAAAGGAGACAAAAGGCAAGTCTCCCAGACTGCAGAATCCCTAAGAGAGAACTAAGATAGCAAAACCAGGGAAACAGGTCCCTATCTGGATGACAGACCACAGAGAAAAGATTTTTTTGACCCTTAGAGGGATAAGTTGGAGCTAATGGGATTTTCTGATTCTAGCTTCTGTGATTTGTTTTTGATTTGGGCTGAGGCCAAAGCTCATCTATTAGTGCTTTCAGGCTGAAAACAAAACTGCCAGTCATTCCAGTGAGCAGCTCCTCTCTCTGTCACCTCTCTGTGCTTATTAAAATACCATTCAGGCTGAGGGGCGACTGCCTGGTTTGCAGACTGCTCCATCTGTCACCCCGGAATTGGAGCCTTGCCAGCCTGCAAACAATGAATTCATAGACCAGCAGAGCAGGAGCAAAGCATGCAGCTAATTGCAGGGAGGGGTGAAGACAAACCCAACATTAAAAGGGATGAAGGGGTGAATATACAGATCAACTGAGATGGCCTAGTAATAGCAGCAAAGCAGGTGGAATCTGCACAGACTGTGAGGTGGCAATAGGATCCTGTTTGGGCCAGGTGTGATACTTAGAATCACTCACTAGCAGGAATTCAACTTGACCCACAGTCCCTGCTCCTTCACTCTTGAAAATAAAACTGAAATCTGAAATGCATCTTTAATAAATATGAACCCAAGAACAAATTAGATTCTTAATTACAGCAAAGTGACACATTAGCAAAGACAAAACAAGTATCCATCCACATCTTGGATTTTGTATTGGATCAGTTCTCCCACAAACATCTCAATGTTTTTGTCCATGTCCTTGAATTCTAAATGTCTTTTTTGACTTAGCCTGCTTCTCCTGAGCATACCCATGGGACCCCATGGGCTGCACTGAAGGATGCTGAGAGGGTCAACTGACATCTGAGGCTGTAGGTGACACCAAAACCTGGTTGGTATTCAATGCTGTCCCTGCTTTCAGGATGTCACACTATAAACCTCTAAAGCCACAACTCCTAGTTCTGTAACAGATTCCCAAAACTACTGCCTTCTCACAGCTGAAACTTTACTCACTACTAAGCCCAGCCATGACACTTACATGGAATGAACAAGCTGAGGGCAATCCGATGGGCATTTTCAAGGGCACCATTAAGCCATAGCTAATTGCCATGCATCTGTTTCCATGCTGCCTTTGTTTTTTTTTCTTACTTTGCCATTTAGTTTGTGAACTTCTCAGACCAAAAGCTTTCTCTCTTCCCATGTCTGTGCATTATTTGACCATTGCTGCCATTTAAACAACACTAATAGGCCTTATATCCATCAAGAGCTAAATCCCAAACTGTCACACTATGAACTTAACCTATGCTTCAGCAGTAGCAGTTCTGCAGAGTGTTACACCTAGCATGGCAGGCTCACCTCAACTTCCAGTGCAGAAAATCAAGTCCTAAAGGCAAACTTTTAAGAACTATTAGATGTTTCCAATTCAAACTCATCGACTGTTACTCTGAAGATCACCATGGTGTGACCACAAGGAGAACTAGGATGACTGTTGACGTGGTGCATGCCCTTGAGACAAAAAATGACAGGACGGAGATTGGCAGTTGTGTTTTCAGCTTCACTAACCAGCCTTGTTCTAAAGCACTGCCTGTGCTATAGGGCTTGCTCAGTGTATCTGACAACAAGCCTGTCACTGCTGGCCAAAACAACACAAAAAGGCAAAACGGTTTAATAAACTCCATAGTGAATCTGACTTCATGTTCCTTCAAATGACCACTACCATTGTTTCTACTCCAAAGCGAATTTATCTGTAATAAAGTCACCTATGAAACACTGGATCTCTCAGTTACACTTGCTGTTGCAGTCCCTTATTTACCAGCTCTTCTCAATAACTTGCTGGCAGGTCATTTAAACAAGGCAGTTAATTATGCTGTATTTCCTTAGCAAGTTGTTTCCTTGACAGCTCCCATTCACCACTTTTCAGGACTATTTAGGTTATCTTTTAAAAAGAATTTAGAAAGTATCTAATAACTGCTTCTCACACTAAACCAGTCTAAGAATAGTTTGCCGATCATTAGTAAGACTCAGCTAGCTACATGGCTGCCGTAAACAGGCAACTCACGACAGCTCTTGGACTTCAGTATTAGCATTCAGATCTGCTAGTCTGAAAGATAAAGATTCTCTGTTGCCCAGCCAGCAAATGCTTCTGGTGCCCAGGTCTGTTACTGGGATAGGGTTCTTCCAGAAGGGAGGACAGAGAACCAGTGATGTGAGGTTGGCCACCAGACACTGTGGTATGAGCATGGAGTTCATGCAGTTGCCTAACCTGCAAAACTGCAGTGAGGTGGAAGGCCTGGGCTAGAGGTGCAGGGCGGGACTTCAGAATGGGCCATGTGTTCCACGCAACAGCTATGTTATTCTTACCATATCTACATAGGGATCAGGACCCTTTGTCCCCTACTCTCTGACTCCTTATCGTGGTGACACCACGGAAGTATGTGATGAAGCTAAGCAGACCCACCAAGGCATGCTACTGCCTTTGCACTTGTCATGGTAGGCCTAGGCAGGCCAAATTGGGCTTATACCTTTCCTGGCTTGCCCAGGCATATTTTTCTGCTCTTCCTCCTGCTGTTTCAGGGAGAGCAACGGCGGGAAAAGGGACAGGGGGCCTGGCGCCACTGAGTCTGGGGTCCGTTGCCTGCCCAGACCCTGTG
>VWYK01090856.1:2875-23938 GCA_013399775.1 Semnornis frantzii | reverse complement strand
ATTAAATGGTGATTGGGGTGATGTGAGTTCTGAATATTTAATATTAATAAACTGTTAATATTTTTATATATCGTCTCGCATTAATTAATTACCCCATCCCTTTACAGCACTAAGCAGTACCAACAGACAACAGCCCCTCAGGGAAGAAGGCAAGAAACTAATTTTGGAATATGAAGCACAAAACACATGATGGAGCTAAACGGTTCTCAGAAGCACTGACATTAAATTAACGACCTGGAAAGAAAGGGATAAAATGGTAGCAACTCACAGGGCAGAGCAGGAGTTGCAAATCTCTAATGAGAAGAAAGAGACAGAATTTAACAAATAGCTTTGTGCTTGTTGAAGGTGAGTTTCCTGTCCCAGAACAGGATCAAACAATTTACAAAAAGACTCCCAGTGATAAAAAGGTCATCCCGTTGCTAGACTTGTAGACCATATCTTCTTGTAAAACTCACAAGGGTTTTCTTTTCATTCCAAAATATTAATGAACTAGATTCTCTAGTCTTACCTTAGGCAGGAGTCCTTTCATTTCAGTGGGAGTTTTACCCAGAAGATCACTGAAGGATGAGATATGGCACTAAAGCGAAGCAGTGAAGTTGAATTAAATGCTTGTAGAAGTTCTTAAAATCCTGTAAACTGCAAGAGTAAAGAGCTGTTCTTCCTAGCTCTCACTCTAATATTTAAGGACAGTTGCAGATGTTTCAATTATTTGAATCAGTGGAAGCCTGTGTAATGAACAGTCCTCTTAGACTAGAGTTACCAAGATTTTTTTTTCCCCAGATACCACGTACGGTCTGTTCCACTCATCCGATACACATTAAGAGCATCAGATAATGATGCAAATGAAACTTCTTCCAGCATCAAGGATAAATTAATTACAGCAGATCCTCAAATCTGTATGAAGAGGACTGTGTGAGAAAATCAGAGATTCACACATGGCTTTGGCCTTTCTCTACTCTTGATGAATGTGTTGTTTTGAACTCTGGAACAATCCAGAAGCATACAGGATGCTTTTTGGAAACAATAAGCCACTCTTTGAATGACAGAACTGTGTGGCACTAATGCAGAAAGTATTCTATAGAAAACACTGTTGTTTTAAAAAATATCTCTGCATTATAATGAATTAGGTAAACTGAGCTGTAAGTGACACCAGACAGGAACTAAAACCAGTGTTCTGCAACCAGCTCGGATCTAGCCCCTGTATTCTGTTTCATTGTTACATACCATGGCTCAGTTTTTCGACCCCACTTCCTTCCACTGAAGAAAAGTGATGCCATATTTGTCAATTTTCTTTCAATCCTTAATTGTAAGAAGTACTTACAGACATAAAAGGAAATTTCACCAGGATGAGAGTAAGTGGTTCCAGCGAGACACAGGCTGCACTGGCTTTTCCTTCCTCTTCCATCCTGCCACTTCTATTTGTGTGCCAAATCACTCAGCAGACTTGTCAAGGACAGCTTTCCTCTCATATCCTTATTGGAATGAAAATAACTGTTAAAAGTAGATTTATTTTTCCAGGAACTAATAGGAGCCTGTGGAAGCTGGCATGCATGCAAGTGCACTGAACAGAAAAGTAATTTTGGCTGTCTATATATTACAGGACTCACAACCTTTATGTTACATCTGCCTGCTGAAGATTGTTGCACATGAGATTGTGAAGATATCATAAAGAGATACTGGAACCTATGGTACACCCTCAAGGTTTGTTCATTGTCCTCTCTGTCCTCAATTTCCTTTCTGTGCTTCTGCACTTAGTATCAGACAGTAGATGATTTTTATTTAACTGTTGTGTAAGAGCCCAATCACAAAAAGGAACAAGTTTTAGATTTTTACTGCCTATTCCCTTTTCTAGCTGCATAGTCACACTTGCTCCTCCCTCTCACTTGAGTGGGCACATAGTTCTCACTTTTCTCACTGCTCTGTGCCTGCAGTCATTGCTTCCAACCTATTCCCCCACTCATTGGAATGCTGCCTTCCAGTGATTGCTCTAAAACCTACTCACCTGGGTGAAAGCTAGAGGGAATATGCTTGTTCTTGCTGGTTGATCATCAAATCACCAGTGAGGATGAGCCTGTGGAGTCCAGCAGTCATCCTCAAAGGGATGTAATGGACAGCTGAGTGCCAGCTGAGACTGCATGTAATGACAGCAAAAAGCATTTCTGTTTCCTAGTTGTGTCTGAGCTTACTGACTGCTAGAAGCTGATTCAGCAATGCAACCAGACATGCTCAGCATCAAAGCAGAGCCCAGTATTATTCCAGAACAAAAACTCTGCTCTGCCAAACTCTTCTTGGGGAAAGGAGGTGGCAGTCAAAGTCCACATTGCTAATATGTCTTTTTTCTGGTCCTGTTCTCTAGCTGTTGGACATGACAAGTCCATTCCACCCACACCCGTGAACTGGCAGTCAGATCAAGAAGCAGTCACTTAAAAAGTAATCACTGCATGTGACTATCCCCACTTTTGTCATCAGCCAGTCTCTTGAGACCCAGAGTTTCCCTGTGGTGGCACAAAAGTTCTTGATTAACAACCTCTACAATACGCACAGTGCTCTCTCAGTTTTCATGAATCCATTTTATCAAATCCTCACTCCAGCAGCATTCTTTATCTCCACAGATACACACAGCAAAGTTAGGCACTGTCATGTGTGTTAAGGATGACCCTTCATCCTAGTGGCCTTTCCTGCCAAGTCCCTTGTAAAGGCACTGAGGAATGCCAATAGACAGCTGCAACATGGGCCCCTTCAATTCTGTAGCCATTTCACTTACAATTATTTCTGAGATGACTGTAACTGGTGCAAATGACATGTCAAGGTTGTGAATTGATAGCTGGTGTCCTCAGGAAAAACCCAGTTTCTGCCTCCACTTTTCAAATTCTGAGCGTATTTTGTCCATGGATTTAGTTAGCTTGTCATCTTTTTCAACAGGGAGTGAGGCAGTTTCTCCCTTAAACCCTGGGCAAGTTAAGTTTTCACAGCTGTGCCACTGAACTTGTATTTTTCTCTGACATTTGACACAGGAGTGCTGCTGCCCACAAGGCAGAGTTCACTGCCCTGGCTGGAGGCACAGAGAGAAGCATTTGCTGAACAACCTCCTTGGTGCACATAGTATTTAACGAAGTTTCCCCATATCTGTTCTCTGGTTTTATATTGTTTCTATCATTTAAAAAAATTCTACCTAATGGCAGGAGAAATGCTTGTGTGACTATTTCTGTCAAACTCCACCTGCACTGGGAAGCTGCTGGTAAAAGGCTTTGGAATTACCATCAGAAAGCACTGCTGGACACTACTGTTCACTCATCAGCTTTTCATTCACAGTGAGAAAGTGGTCAGAGCCTGTCAAGTGTTCACAGATCCCAGGCTCATCTTTGTGACCAGCCACTTTCCTCCTAAGCAAAATTGCCTTTGACAGCTCGAAGCTGCTGCATCTGATTTTTGCTTATAGGAAAAGAATTTTCCGAAAACACTGAAATAATGACTGCAGGAACCCACTGTCAGGTTTTACATAACTTTTAGACCCTAACTGAACATAACATGAAAGGCGGAAAAAATGAAGGACATGGCTGTTATGAAGATCGGGATGCAGTGTCTGTGTTTAAAGCAGGATTGACTGCTGCTACCTTGCCTTAAATGTGCAGCTCATGCTGACAGAAGTGTTGTTTCCAGGACCTTGGACAATTTCCTCACAACCACATTGATACATGTCACCAACGCACCCTGAAACCAAATGTACACATTCAATTCATATTTCAAGACAGCACTCCCTCTACTCAAAATCTTTTCTGATCCCTACTTTCCTTCTACTTCTAACAACTTTCCTTTCCAAGACAACTACCAGCAGCTCCCAAGAGATTACCATCTGCAGAACCCACTCCAAGACATTCCCTTGTTTTCTGCTCAGCCTTGTCTCAGATTTCCTGCTGCCTATGAAAAACCTCTCCAACCTGCTGCCTCTTCTTACTAAAAAGGAGATTTTTTAACTTATCCCTTCACAGAATCACAGAATCTATCTGGTTGGAAGAGTCCTCAAAGATGACCCATTCCAACCTTCCACCCAGCACTGAAGGGTCAACACTAAACCATGTCAATAAGTGCCAGGTCTACACTCTGCTTAAAACAGCCCCAGGGATGGTGACTTCACCACTGTCCTGGGGAGACCATGCCAGTGTTTGAGAAACCTTTCAGTGAAGAAATATTTCCTAGCAACAAGCCTGAACACAGCTTGAAACCATTTCCTCTAGTCCTGTCTCTTGTCGTCAAGGAGAAGAAGCTGCCCCATTCTTGCTCCCACCTCCCTTCAGGTTAGTTTCAGAGAGCGATGAGGTCTCCCCTCAGCCTCCTCTTTCCAGACTGAACAACCTCAGCTCCTTTAGACACGCCTTGTAGGTCCCGTTCTCCAGGCTCTTCATGAGCCTCATTGTCTTTCTCTGGACATGCTCCATCACTTCAGTGTCCTTCCTATAGTGAGTGGCCCAGAAACGAACACAGTACTCAGGGTATGGCCTCACCAGTGCTGAGCACAGGGAGATGATCGCCTCCCTCTCCCTGCTGGCCACCCTGTTTCTAATCCAAGCCAGGATGCCATTGGCTTTCTTGGCCACCTGGCACATGGCTCACTCGTGTTCAGTCAACTCTAAACAAGTATCTCCAGGTCCCTCTCCAAGTTGCAGCTTTCCAACCACACACCCCAGGTCTGTAGCTTACCATGGGGTTGCTCTGGCCCAGGTGCAGGACCTGGCATGCGGCCTTGCTGAACTTCATGCAATTAGCTTTGCCCCATCAGTCTAACCTATCCATATCCACTGTCAAGCTTCCCTGCCTTCTCGCAGATCAACACACCCACCCAGCCTGGTGTCATCTGCAACCTTACTGAGGGTGCACTCAATCTTCTCATTCAAATGATTGATAAAGATATTAAAGAGGCCCCAGCACTGCACTCTGGGGAATACCACTAGTGACTGGACACCGGCCAGATTTACCTCCATTCACCATCACTCTTTAGGCCTGTCTATCCAGCTAGTTTTTCATTCAGTGCAGAGTATCCTTATCCTAGCCTTGTGTTTTTTGCCCTTCCAGAACCACCTTACTCCGAAGCTGAACCTCCTTTACCATCAGGACACTGTAAGCCTTCACTTGGATACCCTTTCTGTTTCCCAAATAAAGACTTGAGTTTCACAAACTTCTATGAGAAGTAAAGCAAGCAAAGGGAAAGATAGGAGTGATGAAATAAACGTGGGCAAACACTAAGAGCTATGTGAAGCTTTGGTCAGTCCCTGGGTGGAAGGGATGTGAATTTACTCCAAAATACCTGGGGCACTCAGTGACCAGCTTTCTAAACAAATAATTGTGTTTCCCAAAGCATTTCAAGCAACAATGGGAGATGGGGGTGGGGGGAAACACAACCAGAGCTTTATGCAGTGCCAGTGCTCACAAGTTCCAAAGTAAATCAAAACATGAGTATTTCCACCAGTTTATGGGTAATTCCAGTGTAAGAGTGTTTAAATGTCATCAGAGTATAATGCTGACATGCTACAGTATACTGAGCAACAGCTCCATGAAAATAGCCTTCTAAAAAAGCACAGCCTAATCTTCACTTTCTTCTTGTCTTGTTCGTTCAGCACAGATTCTTTCCAGTAGCTGCTCTGCAGCCTTTCAGTCCCAGGGAGTACCTACCTTTACAGAAAAAATCCCCTACTGCCTGGTTGATATATTTAAAAAAAAAAAAAAAATTGACTTCTCTAAGAGATTTTGTGTTTGTTCAAATGGAAAGGTCTAAAGCCTAGAGAGAGAGAAAACTCCTTCTCCTTTACAGGATTAAAAAATTATTTGGTTGGACTCAAAACATGTTCTATGTAGGATCTGCAGTATCCAAAAGAGATCACTGCTCTCATTTCTACCTGTCTCCTTAAGAAGATCCATAATTTTTTCACTACACACTAGGGACCTCTGTTCCATTTGTGTTAAACAATATGTTAGTCCATGAATACTACAGGACCTAGATCTTTATCTCCCTGGAGAAATGCCCAAAAACATCAATTGCAGAACTATGCTTTATTTTATTCCTATTCTGAAATCCACTTTATTTAATTCTATCTCTAAAAAGCATTTTTGGAATACAGTCTTCCACTCAAGGAGTAAAATACTAGAAGAGTTTCTATTTTCAGTCTGGATCATTTTGCTCACTGCTAATGCTAATTTGTTATTCTTCTTCCATATCATTGTTTTCAGTATTCATAGACTCGGTCAAGCATCTACTCCAGGGAAATCACAAAGTCATGTTCCCAAAGCCTTCTCCAAAAAGACAAACCTCTTTTAATCATCTTCTAGTAAGATCTTCCTTTCTTTCAGGCTGTTTTCAGAAAGACCTGCATTATTTTCTTGGTACTCTGCTACCCTTGGATATCAGACAAACATCAGAGACAGCTTTTATTTCATATACATGAAATGAGAATGTTGCCTTTATAAATGGATCTAAGAATGGTCTAGAAGATAAATTCAGATGCCAAATGGTCCAAGCACTTTCTCACAATAGGTTAATTAACCTCATTTAATTCTTCACAGATTATTATCTAACTTGTTCCTAAAATTATGGAGTCTTCACAACTTCCCCAGGTCAAATACTCAACAGGTTTTTTTTATCCCAGGTCCTATAAAATTATTCCTTCAGTATAAAGAAATCTTTCTTTCTGCTATTTCTTGCTTTCAGCTCCATCCACAGTAAGTCTAAATAAAAGATCATTCCCTCTGTTTCTGATCTGGAGATTGTAATATTCCCCTGCTAGTTTCCCGGCCTTTGGGCTAAATAATTTCAGTTATTTCAAATCTGCTTGCGGGTTTCGTTTTTTGTTTGTTTGTTTGTTTTTGTTTTTTTGTTTTTTCTTTTCTGAGCTGTAATAATTCCAACTGCCTTTACCTGGACTCTCTCTGACTAAATTGCATGTCTACCACTTAACACAAGAGTCCTAGATGAGGCTTTAGCAATGCTGAACAGAGCAGCAGGATTGTTTTGTGCACCTTCCAGACTGTCTTTTATACATTCTAGCAAGATGTTTGCCTTCATGTGCAACAGCATGACATTGACTCATGTTCTGCTTGTGATCTATCATAACACTCAGATTCTTTTCTGCAGAGTTGCAGCCCAGTGACTTCCTCCTCTCATGTGCTTATGCAATTGATCATTCCTGCCCTACTGTGGTACCTTACATTTATCCCTATCAAATCTCAATAGCATCTTTCCTAGCAGTTCTTCCCATTTTCTGGAATAATTTTGAATTCTAGTCTTTCTTTCCTTCTGGCATATTTCAAGTCTCACAGTTTTATGCCCTTGGAAAAAGTGATATACCCACTACAGGGTACACCCATTAAAGTCATCTAAGACAAGATGGAGCAACAGCAGAACCAGGACAAACTGACACAACTATTGCAATGGTTTTAAGCAGGTTGTGGCCTCCCTGAAGGACTAAAGGCACAGAGATTATGAGCTCTGAATCTTCTGATAGTATTTAAAGATCTTCCTGTTCAGAAAATCATGTTTATGCAATTTCCTTTACTTGCTGTGTCCTGTGCTTCATCAAGGCAAAACATGTGCAACTATGGTCAAGAATTTCAACTTTTACTTAAAAAATCCTCATATTTAATCACTCACTCTGACGACACAAGTATCTTTTAATATGCAAAATGCACAAAAGCCAGTTCTGTTAGAACCTGCTAAAATACTGAAACAATGCATGACTGGAGATGTGACCAGGCTTAGGGATATACTAGACATGTCATGACTGCTGTAGTCACAGCAGCAGCACACACTGGAAGGGCTACACCAAGGCAGCTGAAATGATTTCCATGTACTAAACATCTCCTTTTCATCTGCCCTTGACCAAAGGACTGCAGATGCCTTCCCTCTGAGTCCAGATGCCCACCGTGGTAGTCACAAGCAGGCACATAACAGACAGTAAGCCTTTGTGTACAGAGGAATAATGACGAGCTAGTATTACTCCTGACAATGGCATCTTGAGTCTCTCATCCAGCTCTTGTTTCAGTAGCCACTACCACATAATCCTCAGACTACTTAACCCAATATAGAGGGGTCTCCTGGCATTGTGGCTGAGGCCCTGGCACAGCAGAGAATACACGAGGGATGACGGAGAAACAGGACTCTGTGAATTTGGTTTTATTTTCCAGTGAGGCCCTAGTGATCAGTTACTAGCCTCTAGAGTAGCCACTTACTGCTTGCTCTGGGATCATGTCTTGATTCTGGTTGTGTCACCTCTGCTGAAAACCTCAGACCTTTGATTATATGCAACAGAAACTCCTCCTTTTTTTTTTTTTTTCTTTTTTTTTTCTTTTCCCTAACCTGTCTGGAGGCAGTATGCAACTAGAGAGGCTTTACAGGGACAAGAAAGCACTCAGTAGAAAAGGGATTGACAAGTGAACCAACAGCACTGCAGTCATCTGTTATGGCTTACCTCATTTGAGCATTTGGCAAATTTCCTTTCCTGCAATAGGAGCAAAGGAAAAAGCTAAGTGAAGCTGGAACAAAAAACAAAGTCCTGACTTCAGATTGGATCTGCTGGGCAATGGGATTTATACTAAGATTCTGTGTGTCAATCAAGAAAACCTGAAATTTTTAATCTCTGCTGGGTGAAAAATTTGAGTCAGTCTTTCAAATATTGTATGATGAACTGCCAAATTGCCAGGTCTTAGTGTGTCTCACAGGACAGGGTGAAGATCCTTGCCCCCAGAGAACATCAGAACTCAGAACATCATTTTCCTTAACTGTGAACCTTGGAGTACAATGTACACTTCTTACTTTGGACATTCAAAATGATGGGAGAATGGAAGAGTTATGGAGTAAACCACCAAATCCTAACATCTGACCTCAGATGCTAGTAACAAAGCCTGAAACTTCAGCGTTTTTAAGACTTTATCAATGTAAAGCTTTATTTTTTGTTCTAATCTCATTCCTTAGAGGCAATGTAGAGTATCTCTTGGGAGGGAGACTTTTCTCATCTGAGAATATTACATTCCAGAGGTGCTTTCCACCTTGGACACCTCCCATCACTACCAAATTAGTCCAGTTCAATGCTCTCTGCTTGTGGAATGTGGAAATGTTGGCAGAATGACAGCAATCACTTGGAGGCTCCCTGCATGTTCATCTTCCATAACAGCCCCTTTTCATTTGGCGTTCCTACAATAATAGGAGTACACAGAAAGTTCACACTATCTTGCCTTAGATGTGGTATTTCTTTGTTCATCTAGATTAGTGCTTGATACAAGAGTGAGTATTTCAAGGACTGGTGACCAGCAGACAACCTTTGTTAGGAAACATGTCTGTTAATGAATTGGAGAATACAGGAGCTATTATACACCTACTTGACTAAATGTCAAGTACATACTTGTCAAGTATATACCTTATACTTCCATAAGCACAGCTGCTGCCATTGTAGGTCCACCCACCCTCCTGTGTTTGGAAAATGTGAAGGGTTCTCAGTTGTCAACCAGTACTCTCTGGAGAACACAGCACGAAGAAGAGATGGTCACATCAATGAAACATAAATGACAACAAACAAGATTCCAGGTTTTGCCACCAAATTTCTTGCTCCAGTGTATTTAATTTCTACATCTGCTTCTTCACCCACAGACAGCAAACATCTGCCACATGGACAAATGGTCAGATTTAAATCAATGTCATGCCAAAGATACAGGTTCTCAGGGAAATCAAATGCACTTTGAAGGTGTTGCTTGTTCAAGACAGCAAACATGAAACTTATTTGTAAAGCCTAGTCCATTGATCATTCAATACGCTGAATTATGGCTTTTTAGAGGGGAACAGAAGGAATGTAGAGGGTAATGCTGCCCTTCTGGGAACCCTCATCCTTCCTTGATGCACCTTTTACTGCCATAAATTAACCCTTATGAATGCCTAGACAAGTGAAGAGCTACCATATGCCTAGACAGGACTGCAGCCTCACTGGCAAAGTATTTCAAAGTCTTGTTACACATCATGTCCCCAGAGAAGAGAGGCTACAGAAGGTTGCAATAGTATTAGAACGAATAATTGAAACATGGTTCATTTGGCATGCTCATAAACTGAAGGATCACAACAGCTGGCACCACAGAAGCTCAGCGAGTGTTTAATGGGAAGGTCCTCCAGAGATGCTGACCCACTTCCTTGGGAGCTTTTAAAGAGTGAGTTGAGGAAATGGCAGTGGGATCGCCAAGTATACTGAGGTGGATTAAGCTATATTATCTGACAAAAAATTGCATCTTACAGAACCAGTCGCATAGGCTCCTCTTGGGAAAACCCTTAGCACTGAGTTCCCCCCGGAAAGTCAAAGTAGCGATCTACGAAGGATTAAAGCTATTTCCCAGCTGAGACTCTGCCCCTATGGGGATTTTCCAGGATGCCCTTCCTGATGGCCGGCCCCTGGGAGGTTCTGTACCCTCGGCTCCCCACCAAGCGAGGCCAACATTTCACAGCCAGAGGAACTTCACCCGTTTAATACTGGCAATGAACGCGGTGAGGTTGGGTAGCTCTGGCTCCCGTTATTGTTCAGTATCCCGGGAGTAGGGAGGGCCGTGGGCTCGGACCCCGCAGAGGGACCGCATTCGCCGCCGTGAGAACCCTGACATCCCCTGCGCCACGCAGCCAGCCGGGGGCAGGCCCACACTCAGCCCCGCGCCCATCGCTGTCCTGCTGGGGAGATGCGCTTTGAATCCCCGGCCCCGCCAGCACCGGCTCTCCCGCAACAGTACCTGCTGCCGCCCCGCGGCGGCGGCTCCGCGGTTGGCGGCGTGTGGCGGAGGCGGCTTTGCGGGTGGCGGTGGCGGTCGCCGGTGGCGGTTGTCGGCGCGGGCGTATACGCGGGGCCGCGGCGCTGCCTGCGCACTGACAAGCTGGGGAGCCGCGACGGCGGAGGCCGGGGCTGAGGCGGGGGAGGGCTCGGGCACCCGAGGCCCCTGCGCCGAATCAGGGACGGGAGGAGGGCTCGGGAGCGGGTGGAGCGGGACAGGGGAAGGGGGCGGCGGGACTCGGAGCCCGTGTCACCGCTGGCAGCAGCTGGAAACAGGTTGGAGGAATGAGAGCGGCGACCTGGTGAGGGGCGGCTGGAGACAACGGAGTTGGGCTCCTCGCTGCCTTCCCGGGAGGAGAAGGCGCGGGAAGCCGGTGCCGTGGGACTGAACATCCGCCGTTCACCGCGGCGGCGACTGGCGGAGCAGGCTGCCGCCGGGGCACCGCCGCTCCCGGCCCGGCGGTCCTCGGGCAGGGCTATATGGAGAAGCAACAGCGTCAGCGAGAGCGCATGGTGTGACGGGGGAAACGACATGCCGTGGCTACCCACGAGGTTGGTCATGTCTGACCTTCTCCTGGCCTGGAAATCTGCGGGTCTAAATGCTTGTCTACAGCCCAGCTGCATCACTGAGTCCAACAAAAGCGCTCATCTCTCTCGAAAGCTTGGCTGGTCTTAGATCATCGTTTCAACAACGAAACTGCTACTTGCTCCTTTGAAGGTCGGCATTGATTTTCACTGACAGCAAAATTGCAGGCTTTTCACATTACTTTTCTGTGTTGAAGAGCAAATTTGGGGTTTTGTAAAGCATTTATTGTTAGCATTGTAAAATCTAATGTTGACTCCCAGAAAGAAGACGTAGAGATCCGAATGTTTAAAAGAGTTTCTAGCTGTCCAACACAGATGGGCTCTCACTCTCCTATACCCACTTGCTGTGGGAGAAATTTAGATGCTAGTGTATTCCTCACAGAGTACGGATAGGACACCTAGCAATGCCTCTCCTGGAAGATGGTCCAGTCTCTTGCACTGTGCCAGCACACTCTGCTTCCCAACCTCCATCTCTACTCACCCTTCTCATGACAAGCGCAGGGCATCCCCCCCGTTTGCAGCAAGTGCTGGAATCCGACAACTTCCAGTCAGTTTCCACATAATGCCTTTGCATGTTCCCCTTCATGAGTGGTCTGAGCTCAAGTGCACCTGTGTACCAGTCATGAGGCTGATCCCAACCACAGATGGAGGGAATGAAAAAACAAACACAAACTTTCCTTGGGGAGGAAGAGGACTAAGAGATGAAATGACCAGAGAGCCATTTCCTTTTCAGTGCAATGAGGCAGTTCATGGCATGACAAGAACTTCCTTCCACTCTTCTCCTCAGTATCATGTCTGATGTGGTGTGCACCTGATATTAAATACCTGCCACTGCAAATCCTCCCCACTCTCTGCCCGGCAGTAGCTACATCATCCCTATTATCTTTCTTCTTCTTCCCTCCTGCAAAGCAAATCAAAGGCAACAATGATAAGCAGAATGTGATATGGGAGACTCAGAGACTAACCCTCATGTGGTTCTGGCAACAGCTGTCAGCTGAACAGAGTGACCAGGATGGGCTCACATCCAGCTGGTACTGCTAACAAAACATCTTGTACTTTCTTAACAGTTTCTTGACAAGGTTCAAAGGACAGATTACTCAACATTTGATTTGCTGCTCCTGGAGGAACGATGGACCACTGGCTCCCAGGAGATAAGAATGCTCATTCTGAGCAGAACCTAGACAAATGCATTCCTTTTATTCATCTAATAGTGATGGCCAAGACAAGTGATTTATCAATAGTGTGATGGTGTAGTGGAAGGGTAATTAATTACTGCAAGATATTATTTTTTAAAATACTAATATAGTTTATTAATGTTAAATAATCAGAACTCGCATCACTGCAATCACCAACTTAATAATAATAGGTTCTTTGCATCAGTCACGGAAACTTTATATACAGGTTATGTGAGGAGCTATGAATTAGGGTATTGTTTATTAAGATTTATGTTAAGTCCAGTGTAAAGGTTAAACTGCAAAAAGACATGAAATCGCTTACAAGCTAAGACAGTCACCAGACACCGGATACCCTTCTGCAAAGATAAGATAACAGCCAGATGTTCCAAAAACTGACAGAAACCTAACAAGCAACCCCATATAAGGACATATGAATGAGGGGTCAACTATGGGACAAGGGAGGAAGACTTCTTACTTCGGCCTCAACGACCACCAGAAGGCAGAAAACGACCCCTAACAACAACTCAAGCATGCGCAGAGTACCTCCACTACTTCACGAACACGGAAGAAAAAGTGTATAAAACAGGAGCTGTTTGAATTGTTTAGCGTGGCAGTTGGTGGAGCGCAGACTCCCATGCCGACCAGCGCTGCTTTTGCTCATATTCTACTTGCTATAATCAATAAAATTTTAATTGGATTATGATCCGTTGCGGTCTCAATTTATAACAGGTTATAACAGGATCTAGAAATAACTAGTAAATATATACATTAAATGAACTCGATTGAACTGAAAGAGAAGGTTTTGTGGTTAGGGTACCACTTGTGGTCAATACACCGCTTGCTCACTAGATGGATGCAAGGAGCTCCTTTCTGCTTATGGTAGAAGGCAATTAATGATTACAAGAGGCTTTAAGTATTTACTCATAAAAATATTGTCTGACAGTACCTAAAGCTCGTGGCAGGGTTGCTGTTGGTAGTCATTAGAGGCTTTGGAGTTTCCCCAGGCTTCTGGGTGCTGGAGAAAGCAGGCAGACAATCTCTGACCTGGTCCTGACTCTCTGGATGATCTGTGTATCTCCAGGACTCCCCATCTGGGCAGAAGGCTTTCAGGTGCAGGCAGAAGGTCTTGTGATGTGCAGTCTCAGCACGGTGTCATGCTAGCTATGCAGGCCGACTGCATGGAGGCTTTTAGAACCTGATCTTGGTTGCTGGAGTTCTACACAGCTCAGGATGCAATAAAGTAATAGGACCACCGATGCAATGGCAGATATAATAGTGGAGCACACATATAATAGCAGAACAGACCTTGTAATGGCAGAGCACATGATGTGCTCCCTGCTTATCTCCCTTTATATCGATACAGCCCGAGACTAGTGGGCCTTTGGACACAGAATAGCCAATCAGAATGGCAGTTAGCCAACCCTGACCGTATTAGGTGAAACCATAGGCTTGCTTTACCCTTTTTAGGGCAGAACACAGCCTTGCACAAGGCAGCTGTGTGTACCTTGTTTACTGCAGGGTTCAAAACAAGTCTGGGCAGGCCACAGTCCTCAGACTCAGTGGCTCTAGATTCTTTTGTCTTACTTCCCGTGGTTGCTTCTCCCCAAAACAGAATGAGGGAGAGCATAAAAACATGCCTGGGCAAGCCAGGACATGTACAAGCCTATTTTGGCCTGCTTAGGCCACCACGACAGATGGAACTGCCTTTAAATAAGTATGTTGCAACTGGGGTCAGAGTGATTGAGTAACAAGCCACTATAGTATTACAGACTTACAGTTTGCATTGTCCTGTGCAAAGAAGATGAACTCCACTCCCCTAACAATTGTTCTTTCTCTCTGAGGCAGTACTGCTTCATGCCTTCTCTGCCCTGTCTGAGGGGAGGCAAAGGCTGAAGAGTGTACTATGCTTCTACCCAGCAGCAGCCATCAGATTTAGTCTTTTACCTGGAACAATATTGAAGAAGAGCTGCCTTATCTGTGGTCCTGAGACAGGAGGCTGGGTTTTCTTTTTTTGCTAACTGAAAGAGATTTTGTGTGTCTGTGGTGTAAGACAGCAAGAATGCAGCCTAAGTTATGTTCATGTGATTAAGTGTAAATCCTGTTCTGCATACAGTAGGAGCAATTAATAATCCTTACCTGACTAGACTGGGATTCATTAGGAGGGGGCACAGAGAAAAGCAGAAAACCATGTCACTGACTTCTGATATGACAGGAAAAAACACCTGAAAGACACTAAATTTACCAAAGAGATGTTAGGCTCTCAGCAAGTCATCTACCAGGCAAGCTGTCTGGCAAAGTGCAACTTCAAAAATGGCAGGAGATATGACAGGAGTTCTTGCAAGAAGGTGAGCAACAGCTGCTGATGGCTGCATGACAAAAAATAAATAGATAAAGGTAGCAGCACAGTGATAACGGGGCAGCTTGCTGCAATTTTGCTGTACTTGACAGACATGAATGCTGATTTTCTTTACCAGAGAAGCCACCAGCAAGGCACAAAATGGACCACAGAAGGAAGTAGAAAACATATAGTTTGAACTCAATGTATGGCACACATAATGTGTCAAAAAATGTAAAGAGAAGAGATATTTCACTTGCTTATCTCCTAAGGCTACAGCTTGAGGAACAAATATTTTTAAAAATGACAATTCTTGATAATAAAAAGAATTTTCCTATAACTGACTATGTGATTCTCATGACTGCAATGTTGAGGGTTCACATAACCTGCGTAGGAAGGAAGATGTGATATAGCTCCATGAAATTAAAAAAAGTTCTTCAAAGCATTTCTATGACCAAACTGCAAAAGAATATAAAAAACCTGAAAAAACTCAGTGCCTTTATGTTTGGAAAAGGTAACACATTCCAGAAAGGTGTACAGCTCTGAATGTACACAGCACTAGGGTGCCCATGGACACACATAGAGGTCTTGGATATACTCAAACATGGTTTAACTGACACCACAATTGAATGTATCTCCGGAGAAACAAGCAATCAAACACTTGCTTTAAACTTGACATAGAATTAACAACTAATTCTTATGCAACTAACCAAAGAGGCAAACATCACCTTTCCCAGTATGAGATTTCCTCTTTCTCAGTCTTTGTCCCTTTTCTGTACAAATACTCTGGATAATTTAATCCGTAGGACACAAGTGAGTATCATCACTGAGTCCCAAATGGTCTTGTTCTATGGTATCATGCCAGTATCAGCTGCATAAGGTTAGCAGCATTAGGCAGGCAGGAAAAATTAACAGTACCACTGTACTAGTGTCCATTTAGAAGCCCATACTCCACAATTTGTAGATGGTAACTACATAAACAGAGAGGCAATTATTTCCTTAATGCATAAATATCATGACTAAAGTTATATCCTCAGACGGCTAAGTTCAAAGGATTTTTTTATGTTAATAAAACTTGCCTACAATGACTAAGAACTTGCAGATCTTTTTACAAAACTATCTTTGATATCCAAATGAAGATAGTATGATTCTATATCTTGGGCGCACAATAAGATCATGCCAAAGTCATCCTGTCCTTAGTATGTTCCTTTATATATGTACCTTTGGTTTTCCTGCAAGTCTCTTGAATTAAATTCTGAGTTATATGGGCACTGACTCACAATATTAAAATTGCTTTTTATCTCTAAGTTGTTTTCCTGAAAATCTGAATATGAAACTATTCATCCTTGTTCCAAGAGACTAAGCAAAACATAAGAGTCAGAGAAGCTGAGAAAAGTCTTCCAAAGATCAGTCAACTTTCTCAGTTACTAAGTTGTTCAATATGTCATTTTGACAATTTGTGTATTGTTAGAACCCCACTATATTCTTTATTTTTCGCAGGTTTTTAATTCTGTAAGTTGACAGATTTGTATTACTCTCCACACTCCTTTAGCAATTTTTGGGATTTGAGATCCCTCCTCATTAGTTGAAATCACAAGCTGAACATTCTCCTAAGCTATTTTTACTGATAACAACAGATTCAGGAATCTCCAAACCTCTGCAAAAGTAAATGAACAAAGGTAAACAGTGCTGGCCTCAGCAGTAACCTCTATTCCTCTGCTCTTTCTTCTTGTCCCTTGAATGTGCTCTGGAATGTTTCAGGACCAGAATTTAGCCTGTCATGTGGTAACCAACATTAGGAAAAGAACTTGTCTGAAAAACAGTCCAAGAAAAAAACAATGCAACTGATCACCTGGATGAGTTCCTTGGTCATGTTCCTACACCTGTTGTCCTGGCATCTGTCAGAAATCAGGCGTAGGAAGGACAGCCTGAGGTTGCACTGCCAGCAAAAGAGATGTTTGTCAATGAGGTTCCTCAAATGCTTACACAACCTCCTGAAAACATCATGTTAGGGCTCCTCATAAGGCTTACATAAACCTTCTGGATATGCCTAGGCGGTTCCTTCCCTGTCTCAAATGGCTTCTGTCTCTAAATCTGACCACAGGCCAATGATTGGCATGCATAAACACTCCAGCTCTTCAGGACAGCCTTTTTCAATTCCACAGTTCTAATTCAGCACTTAACTGTGGCAACTGAAATAAGCTACCAGTCTGCAAGTGTGATGTCACATTATTTTGAGTGAATAACAACACAACAAAAGTGTCTGCAATAAATTGCCCCTCTACACTACCCTGCCCACTCAACAGAACTCAACCATACAGTCTCATTTCTCAAGTGATGATTTCTTCCCTATTTTTGATTTCGAACAGTGCTGTGAAATAGCAGACACCTTTCCCTTCTCTGGGGGAACCCCAGGTCTTCATAACAAAGTCTAAGGAATTCAGTGCAGTTACCTTTCTGAAAAGAACCAGTGATCAGAGTGCAGCATCATCCTCCACTCATTTCTTAAAGCACCAGCATATCAAAGACATCTACATTTGGAAAGCGCCTTCTCTGTCATCCTGGAGATTTTGATTCTATGGAAGATGGCGCCAAGTCATGGAAAAAAATAATTTTCCTTAAAAAAATTTCCTACACAATTGCTGTCTTTGGTAAGTTACATGTATTTGACTCAAGAGGCAAAAGAAGGTACCTTTGAATTTCTGTGTGTTCCAGGTCCTTTGTCTCCAAACAAAGAAGTTCCCTATTTGAATCAAAGTATTTTCCTAATATGCAGATCTCTAATTGAAATAATAGGATGAACTTCACACACATTCCATTCATTATAATTATGAATAACTTTCTTTTCTTGTTACTCATTGAAGCAAAAATACTGAAATATGAGCTGTATTCCATTTTCTTCTAAATACCCCACATAGCTGGACAGAAGCTGTCGTTATACCCTACTTTGCAATTTTGTACAATGTTTTTTATTTGCTTCTCCACAAGAAAAGGAAGCCTGATCAGATTTCTTCTGTTTCATAGTTTCTAACTCTATATGTACTATTTCCCTGCGTGAAGCTATTTAGAATATTTACAGTTCTCAAGATCCCAAACCTTCATGTTCAAATGTTTAATTCCTTAGCCAGTATACTACAGTCCCCCTGCAATCTCACATGTGAATCATGCAGTCTCAGATTGTTAGCTACACAATTTTCTAAACAATTTAGGCATGCAGAGATTGCATAGAGAGAAGTGATAGAAATTATAGTGTGTATACTCTGACTGTGACAAAGAACCTTGTACTCCTGCAGAATGTTAAATGCTTAATATTGAATGAACTGGATGTTTATTGTAAGCCTTTTTCACAGTAAAAAATAATTTTAAAAAGACAAGAAATAGATAATACTTTGACAGAAACTTTTTTCCTATTATGGCCATTCTAGATGACATTTCTTGGACTCCTGTTAATCCTTTAGAAATTCATCTTGTCTCAGAATTCATCTGCCTTCTTTGGATGCATCTTTAATAGACATAAAGGTTTCTTCAGCCTGCAAGTTCATGTTTGTATACACTAAAGCCAAATCCTTTGAAGGCAAACCTTTCCTACTAAACTAAAAAATACCGATCTCTATGTATACAATGAAGTGCACGTGCAAAGCTATGCATACTGCTCTGACCAAAGCTCGAAGCAGGCTGGCTTCAACATTGCTTCCCAATTATCAACACTCTCTAAAACTGGCTTCACCTATAATGCTTCAAATTGTTCCAAATTACTAACATACATTGCCCTGTAAAGGTCAGCCTCTGTCGTGGTAGGCCTAAGCAGGCCAAATTAGGCTTGTACATATCCTGGCTTGCCCAGGCATGTTTTTCTGCTCTCCCTCCTGCTGTTTTGGGGAGAGCAACTGTGGGAAAAAGGACAAAGAACCTGGAGCCACTAAGTCTGGGGTCTGTGGCCTGCCCAGTAACTGTGGCAAACAAGGTGCACACGGTTGCCTTGTGCAAGGCTGTGTTCTGCCCAAAAAAAGGGTAAAGCAAGCCTATGGCTTCACCCAATATGGTCAGATCTTGGCTAACTGCCATTTGATTGACTATCCTATGTCCTAAAGCCCATTAGTCTCAGGTTGTATTGGATAAAAGGAAATGAGCAGGGAGCACAGCCTGCGTTTTACCATTACAAGGTGTGTCTCCTATTGCATCCGTGCCTTCTGCCTCATTGATCCTGAGCTCAGGCCCTGATACCTCCATGCATTCAGCCTGCATAGCCGGTGTGACACTGTGCCCAGACTGCACACCGCAAGAGATCCTGCCTGCACTTGAAAGCCTTCTGCCCAGACAAAAGCCCTGGAGATAACACAAATTGCCCAGAAAGTCAGGAACAGGTCAGAGATCATCTGTCTCCTTTCTCCAGCACCTAGAAGCCTGGGGAAACTCCAAAGCCTCTGACGGCTACCGATGGCAACCCTGCTATGAGCCTTGGGTACTGTCAGATAGTATTTTTTGTGAGTAAATACCAAAAACCTCTTGTAATTATTAATTGCCTTCTGCCATAAGCAGAAAGTTACTTCTTGCGTCCATCTCGTGAGCAAGTGGTGTACTGGCCGCAAGCAGTATACTGACTGCAAAGCCTTCTCTTCCAGTTTAATCGAGTTCAATTAATGTATATATTCACTAGTTACTTCTAGATCCTATATTATAACCTGTATATAGTTTTCCATAATGATGCAAGAACCTGTTATTATTATTATTTTGGTGATCGGGGTGCTGCGAGTTCTGAATATTTAATATTAATAAACTATATTAATACTTTAAAAAATATCATTCTTGCAGTAATTAATTACTCCCTTCCATTACAACCTCCCAAACCAAATGTCTGCACTGAATTAAAGAACGGCCCTCTCAGTAGCAATCCAAAGTCTCCTGTACCTACTCATCCAGGAAGCAAAGTAATTTTCAATGAATTCTATCAAATTAGGCTACAGCACCCAGCAGAGTCTTTCTTATCATCCAACTGTACTTCTGTGTTAAAATTCCTGTCAGTTACATAAAAAGTCTGCCTCTCTCCAGCATGCGGTGAACTCCAAAATAAAACAGAACATTTCCAGTTCTTTGATATTTGCCTCTCTGGTTCCACAACCAAAGGCAACCTTCCTCTAAGGTCTGTGTTTTCTCAATTATTTACCTTTCTTCTAGATTTCTGTAAAATATTTCTCCCTCTTGCTTCACAGAGACAAATGGCTGAACATAGGTACCCAGATCTTTCTGTTAAGCCATCCAACTCTCTATACAACAGGACGTTGTGGAGAAAATCAGGTATTTCATCTGCTAGAACCTTACATAAATGTTCAACACTTATCAATAGAAATTATTATGTACCTCAGTGATTTATCTTCTAATACATTTGCATGAAGTGCATGGGACTCTCATGTCACACCATCAGGTCTGAGGCAGACTTCTGACCAGATAAGTGGTTCCTGTTCAAGAGAAAGGACACGTGTTGTCCGCTAAAGTGTTGTGCTTTCTCTTTCTCTCTCTCTCTTACCCTGTCCTCTTCCCCTTGCACATGGTGACAAAGGTGTGTTTTTCGTGACCAATGCTATGAAATAGAAAAGGATAGGGTGACGTCTGTATGTTCTCTGTTCAGACAATTTGCCCACCCACCGATTCCTTGTTTCTGGTTGCCTTAATCGCCACATAGCAACTAACCACACAGCTATAACTGTATGACTCATGGAACTAAATATGCTTCTGCTGAAGGGTTTCTTACTCACCTACATATAAGTTCAGGGATTTTTCACAGCTTAGGGCACACAAGCACTAAGGCCCACACCTTGAATCCTGCATGTCCCATCAACTTCACCTCCCATTTGCTGGTTGGGTAGGCTATTCTTAGATTTTTTTCTATGCTGCAAACTCTGGCAATGCAGTTATCAGTAACTGGGTTTGCCTGTCCTTGAGCCTGCTGCCAAGTGACACAGGAAACTGCAACTTTCTCATATTAACTCAGCCCTCCTGGGGGAAAAAAGTATAAGAAAAGCCAAATGGTCTAATTAGCTTCTGCCTCACAGTCTGGAAAGGACAGGCACCTGACCTGTTTGCTGCAGGAAGCAAGAAGGTTCTTTCTCCCTCTCCTCAGGGGCCCATACTCTTCTCAAGGGTGTAGTTAAAAAAAAAAAAAAAAAAAAAAAAAAAAAAAAGGGAA
>VWYK01090855.1:7475-34388 GCA_013399775.1 Semnornis frantzii | reverse complement strand
TATATATATATAAAATTTATAAATTTATTCTGTTGTCCAGAGTGGGGAAATTGCACTCCTTTTTCTGCAAGATTCCTTCTGTTCAAGTCAGTAGCAAACATCTCCAAGATCTGCCAGAGCAGGATTAGGCTGCTCTTCAGATGGTGTAAATTGCTGCAGCTGAATTGGAGTAAATAGCACCGTAGCTGTTTACTCAGGGATCAACTTTTAACACCTCTGTCAGACACGCTCTGGTAAATCCAGCACAGCTGTTTAAACATTAAAAGGCCAGGGCAAATGTTGCTCTGCAGTGCACCCGGGCACAGTCTGGCATCTTCACACAACCTCTTCAAGAGAGCGCAAGGGGGCACTAGCTAAAGGCTGGGCACAAACACAGCTACAGTAAGGACATAGTCTGTTTCTGTGAGATACGTCCAGATGTGTCCCAATTACCTGCCAAAAGTCCTCTCTAAAAAGAAAATGAATGGTAGCCTGTAGGTCTTATCTTTCAACTCGGACCGCAACTGATTTCTCATTTCAGTGTGGCTTGCTGGTGATGTGGGGATCTGGTTTTGAGGACAGGATGGACCCTTGATGTCCATGTAACAACACTGGGTTTGGGACTCTACTAAATGTGTCCACATTCCCTATTTAATAAGCTACAGCATGACGTACCTGTGACTTCCTAGGACAAGACCTAAGCCAGAGACAGCCGTGTTTGCTGTAACTAGCCTTGTATCTCTTGAGCTGTGGCATTACATCCATAAATCCAATTCTTAGCTGGGCCAGATCTGAAATCAAACAAATGTAGTAGGTTCAGGGACGCCCTGCACTGCCCCAGTTGAAATTTATCAGACCAGCTCAGACAACTTGGAACTAAGATAAAGCTCTATTTTACAGCATAGCTAAATTTACAAGGCTAGGTACAAAATGTATTTACATGTATTTACAATTATATACATTAAAGAAATAATACAGAAATCCAGTCTTCCCCCCCCAGACAAAGAAACAGCCCAGAAGGGAACCCTCTCTCTTCCCAGATAGAAAACATCCAGCAAGGCTTACGTGTTATCTAGTCAGCCAAGGTTAGTGGAAGAGATTAGAGAGAGAAGCAAAGGGACTCAGTGCCCAAAAGCAAAGAAGAAAGAATTGTTTCTATTTTGGCATTTTATCCCTCTTAGCAAACCAGTGAATGATAGAGACTTTATCATTATTATTCTTTTACAACCAATGCTCTAATTTCTCTCATTAGAATATTCCAATAAGCCTTAAACCACCACAATACTGCTGCTCTTCACACTTTTGTGCCTTTTGCTTCTCAAGCAACTTGATGTACACTCACTTTGGTTGGAAGAAACCTTTAAGATCATCGAGTCCAACCATTAATCCAGCACTGCCAAGCATAAGGTTTCTGTAAATCACACCCTGAGACTGCCACAGCCCACTGTGGGTCCCCACCAGCCAGGCCCCTGCCAGAAAGTCTGACAGTAGTATTTTGCATACAAGCAAATTCAGATGCACATCATGTGTGTTTCTCAGACAACGTGCTTAGGCTGAACAGAGTCTGGCCTACTCCAACCCCATAGATACACCACAAACCAAAGACATAACATGCTTTACACTCAGCTAAACACTCTGCATGGGTTCTTAGTAAATAGATTTATCTTGCCTTGAATTTACTGATGTGTATGTTAAACAGAATACCAAATTAAGTTGTTGCTGTGCAGCTTCTTCCAGTTGTTCTCCTTTTATTTTTTGCAGTATAATGCTCACTAGCTTTTATAAACACTAGAGTTTGAACCTGTAAGCTGCCATTCAAATGTGTTTAACATGGGGATGGTTTCATCAGAACAGAATGAAAAATGGTCAGTTTTAGTGTGAGTGACTTTCCAAGTCCAAGCCAGAGAAACAGTCTACAAGAAGTGGGTGCTCAAAATAGCCTTTAGTTGACTTATCTGAGAAGCCACTGCTTCAGTTGCTTTTCAAAGATTCTCTGAGTCCAGTTACATCTCACAGCGGGGAATCCTTACCTTGCTTTAACACTTTATAACACAACAGGTATCATCCATCTGAGGTGACTGTTGTGGTCAGTCTCTAGTTGTGAATGTTAAATTACAAATGTCTTAAACCTGACCAGAATTGTCCTTCCACTCCTTAATGAATTTTCCTTTGCCTGGAGTCTCGGAACCTACGGATGGCTATTTTCAATGTTAGATAAAGTAACAGAGACTAACACCACAGGATCACAGGATGTTAGGGGTTGGAAGGGCCTCCATAGATCATTGAGTCCAATCCCTCTGCCAGAGCAGGACCACAGAATCTAAAGCAGGTCACACAGGAACACATCCAGACAGGGCTGGAAAGTCTCCAGAGAAGGAGACTCCACAACCTTTCCGGGGAGCCTCTTCCAGTGCTCCATGACCCTTACAGTAAAGAAGTTCTTCTTCATGTTGAGGTGGAACTTCCTGTGCTGTAGTTTATATCCATTTCCCCTTGTCCTATCACAGGAGACAACTGAGAAGAGCCTGTCCTCTCCTTCTTGGCACTCAGCCCTCAGATATTTATAAACATTGATTAGATCAATGTGAACTGTAGAAACCACTTATAGCTTCCATGTCTGATGGTGAGACGACTGGCTTAGGTCTAGATGCTGGGTTGCTAACTCTATTGCTGGCTTAGGATAAAAACAAGCTACTTCTAAAATACTTCACATTATCAGGTAATTTTGTGAGGAATGTCCGTGGGTGGATGGAGCAGACAGCAACAAAGATGTAGCAGCATGTAATTAACTGATTTGATGTTCATGTTATGTTCCAGAAATGCTGGGGTTGTTTAGTTTGAAGAAGAGGTGGCTGAGGGGAGACCTCAGCACTGTCTACAGCTACCTGAAAGGACATAGCGGAGAGGCTGCTGCTGGTCTCACAGGTAAATAATGATAGGACAAGAGGGAATGGTCTTAAGCTGTGACTGGGTAGGTTCAGACTGGACATTAGGAAACATTTTTTCATGGCAAGAGTGGTCAGGCATTGGAATCGGCTGCCCAGGGAGGTGGCTGAGTCACCAACTCTGGATGTGTTAAAAGTCATTTGGACGTGGTGCTTGCAGATATGGTTTAAGGGTGAACTTTGTAGAGTAGGAATATTGGTTGGACTTGGTGATCCTGAGAGGCTTTTCTAACTTGAATGTTGCTGTGATTCTGTGAAAAAGAGAAAAAAACCCAAGAGAACAAAAAGGGGAAAAAAAAAATCCTTACAACAAATATATTGCTGGTGTTATGTTTGTCCCTCCACTCCTCCCTTCTATACTGGGTAAACTACTCAGAATGTTAGGAGGTTGGTGGTGATCTTCAGGACTCCACCTGAGATCTAAGGAAACCAGGCTGGCTGAGAGATGACAAGACTTTACATTCCTAGGGCTCAGTCACAGAAACAAAACTTGTCTAAGATGAGTCAATTAGCCAGGCATGCTTAGTTTTCTTTGCTAATAGTAGGCTTGTTTTCCCCAACAGGGTCAAATGTTAAGGCCTGTTTAGTTTTGTGGCTGTACTCTTTAGTGTGTTTGAAAGCCATTACCACACATAAGGCATTTGTGCCAGAAGCAGGCTAAGGAAAGGCTGTTTGTAAAGTGAAATATCCATACCAAGTCCTCTTCTTTTGTCAAGTCAGTGTGGTTACAACAGCCCTCTGGGCTTCAGAAGTTCCAGTTGCATGCCACTCAGGTATAAAGTGCTTTAATGTTGATGCAGAAGTAACTTGTGGCTGGATTCCTCTTGAGAAGCAAAACATTTGACATAGATGACAGCAGTATCTCATATACAGCAGCTCTGAAAGACTGAGAGAGTTGTGGTTGTTCAGCCTAGAGAAGAGAAGGCACAGGAGAGATCTTATTGCAGCCTTTCAGTATGTAAAGGCCTAGAAGAAAGATGTGGACAGTCTTTTTAGCCGGGCCTGTTGCAACAGGACAAGGAGCAATAGTTTTAAACTAAAGGAGGGGAGATTCAAACTAGATATAAACAATAAATTTTCCACAGTGAGGTTGGTGGGACACGGTCTCAGGCTGCCCAGAGAAGTGGTAGATGCCCCATCCCTGGAAACAGTCCAGCACAAGCTGGACAGGGCTCTGAACAGCCTGATTTAGTTGAAGATAACCCTGCTGACTGCAGGGAAGCTGGACTAGATGACTTTTAAATGCCCCTTTCAATCCAAACCATTCTATGAAAATCACTGGCCATTACGAGTCGTTCAGCACCCCACCAGCTCGCTGCACCAGACGCAGCCAGGACAGTAAGTGCACACCCTAGTGGTTTGCATAGTGCACATCCCCTTCCCAGCAGCAGCAGTTCACAGAATCACCATGGCTGGAAATGACCCCTGAGATGATCAAGTGCTGCCTACAACCTAACACCACTACATCAGCTAAAGTATGCCACCAAGTACCACATCCAATCTTTTCTTAAAGACCTCCAGGAATGGTGACTCCACCACCTCCCTGGGCAGTCCATTCCAGTGCCTAATCACTCTTTCTGTGAGGAAGTGCTTCCTAATATCCAACCTAAACCTCCCCTGGTACAGCTCCAGACCATGCCCTCTTGTCCTGTCACAAGCTGCCTGGGAGAAGAGCCCAATGCATACCTGACTACAACTTCCTTTTAGGTAGTTCCGGAGAGTGATAAGGTCCCCTCTAAGTCTCCTCCAGGCTGAACACCCCCAGCTCCCTCAGCCTCTCCTCATATGACTTTAGCTCCCTCACCAGTCTCATTGCTGTCCTCTGGTCCCACTCCAGCACCTCAATATCCTTCTTGCAGTGAGTGGCCCAGAGCTGCACACAGTGCTTGAGGTGAGGCCTCACCAGTGCTGAGTACAGGGCAGAAGGACTTCCCTGGTCCTGCTGGCAACACTGTTCCTGATATAGGCCAAGATGCCATTGACCATCTGTACCACCTGGGCACACTGCTGGCTCATGTCCAGCTGTCAGCCAGCACTCTCAGGTTCCTCTCAGACCGGCTGCTCTCCAGCCACTCATCTTTCAGTCAATATCACTGCATGGTTCCACTCCTGTGGAGGCTTTCCCCAAGGTGCCTGGGTGAGGCAGGAATGATTTTTCAACATGCATGTGCAGTGATGGACCAGCTCAGAAGGAGCATCACCACAAACATCAAATCACATGCCAGAAGGAGAGGACCATAGTACACCAGTAGTGATGGAATTCTGCACCAGGTCCATGCAGGGGCAGATTTTAAAACAGGAGTTAGGCACCATCAACAGGAACTACCCAGACCTGAAGCAGCTAAGTGGAAAGTCACCACTTGAAACTCCCTCCCTCATGTCTTTTAACACCAAAGCCTGTCAAGCCAAAATGAAGGATTAAAAGGCACCTTTTGACAGAAGTTTTGACAAATCAGAAGGAATTTTGACATGAAGCCAAAATTCCCCATTTGAAAGGAAAACTGCTGGAGCTCTTTTCCTGCTAATATCCAAAATCTCCCCAGCCTGAGCTGCTGCCCTTCTGGCACCTGGCTCTCCTCCACAGGAACCAGCAACAAGGCAGTTTATTTCTGTGAAGCTCTTCATGCCTCAGGCACACTGCGTGCAGAGAGATCATACTCTTTGTGCAATGCAATCATTAGGGCTTCATTCTGAAAATCATAGCATCATAGAATAGTTTGGGTTGGAAGGATCCTATAAAAATCACCCAGTTCAAGTCTCCTGCAGTGAGCTTGGACATCTTCAACTAGGTCAGGCCACTCAGAGCCCAGTCCAACCCAATCTGGAGTGTTTGCAGAGATGAGGCATCTACCACCTCTCTGGCCAACCTGGTGCAGTGTTTCAACACTTTCATTTTCCCCTTTTATGTAGCCTAAATCTCCCCACCCTTCTTTAAAACCTTCATCACTTGCCCTGTCACAAGAGGGCCTGCTAAAAAGTGTGTCCCCATCTTTCTTACAGTCCCCTTTTAAGTACAGAAAGGTTGCAATAAGGTCTCCTTGGAGCCTTCTCTTCTCCAGCCTGAAAGATCCCATCTCTCTCAGCATGTCCTCGCAGCAGAGGTGTTCCAGCCCTCTGATTATTTTTTTAGTCCTCCTCTGGATCTGCTCCAACAGGTTCAAGTCTTTCTTGTACTGAGCACTCCAAAGATGGATGCAGTACCCCAGGTGGGGTCTCACCAGAGCAAAGGGGCAGAATCCCTTCCCTTGACCTGCTAGCCATGATGCTTTAAATGCAGCCTGTTATACAGTTGGCTCTCTGGGTTGTGAGCACACATTTCCAGTTCATGTCCAGCTTGTCGTCCACCAGTACCCCCACATCCTTCTCCACAAGACTCCTCTCAATCTCATTGTTCCTAGCCAGTATTGATACCAAAATTTGTCCCAACCCAGATGCAGAACTTTATGTTCAAAAAATGTGACAGTGAGAAAAAGGAGATGGTGATGTTCACTTACAGATGTGGCCACTGATACTACAGCAGTGGCACTCTCTGTCACTCAGCCCAAGGGGTGCAGTCTCTTGTGGGAGGTTGAGGCACACTAGTGCTCTGGCACCATATAGCAAGGGAGGGGATGCTTCTCAGCTCATCCATTGAGCAGGCAGCTTCATTAGTTCCAGCTCTTTCCCTGGAAAGGCAATCTAAGCCTGAGAGAGATCCAGTGCTCTAGCCTAGGTCAGCTGCAGGCAGTTGCTGGCAGAAACAAAACCAAGACAGTGAGAAAGCAGGCTGCAAGACAGTGCAAGCTGAAGAGAATATCAAGCTGTAAGCAGGCTGTTGGGTTGTCCAGACACAGAAATGCATCATCATGTTCTTCAGCCCTGTTACCCTGGTTAGGTGTGTCCCTGGTGTGCAAAAACAGTCAAGAAGCATGTTTTCATCTGGACACCAGTTTTCCTCCAGCAAGTGCGTGGTTCAGGAGCCATTTTTGACACACAGAGGTTTAAATTGTGCCTCTATGTTTATTCCCATACCTGCAATAATTGGCAACTCTTTCTTTCTTACAGCATTTCAGAGCAAGAGCTCACACACCTGATGCTGACTAATTCTGCTGGACTGGGTCACTGGCTTCCCTGTGAATATCTTGTTTTCCTGTGGATGGTTGTTCCTCCTTAAGACATCCTCAGACTCTGATCAAAGATCCAGAAGGTATTAGATATGAAGACATCAGACAGCTCAAGCAGATTAGAAAAGATACACTCAAAGGAATGCATCCCAGCTTCTTCCTCCTGCCCTGCTGAAAACTGGCATGGTGAACAGAATCCTAAGCACTAACAGAATCAGTAGAAAGGCAGAGAGACCAAACAAATGAGAAAGCCTTTGGAAATTCAGTTTACTCACAGTCCTCTACAAATTATCTTTTCTACGTTGTTGCACTTTTGTACTTACTTGATTCTCTCTTGCAGTTGGAAACTCTTCAGGTTTAAGCCTCATCTGATGGGGAAACGACACCCATAAGCTTCAGCGAGAGCTGCACTGTGTCAGTGGAGGACTTGGTACTATCTGGTTAAGCCTTGCACACAAATTAAAGGAAAACAAAAACATGTGGTCTGTTTCTTTCAAGTTTTTTTTTCAAGTTTATGCTGCTGCATTCTTTGGGGGTTTATTCAGTGTTCCACTTAACTAAATGAACAATTGAAGATTCTGCACCAGTGACATGGCAAAAGCTAAGGTCAGGAGATCAAACTACATTTTCTTAACAGTGTCTTCCCCTCTTGCAATCTGTGAGCACAGGTTTTATCTGATAAAGCACCTGAAGTATTCCAGCAGCATTTGGATCTTGAAGACTGCACATATACTTAGTCTTTTAAAATTCTAAACTCTCCTTTTAATGGATACCTTTTAATCCTTATGTTTAAGAATAAGAGCTGTGTTTGATCTCAGGTAGCGGGCAACATCTTTGGGTAGTCAGACCTTATTAGGGGAGTGCTTGAACAATATGTTGCGTTTTTTTCAAGATGCTGTTCCTCCTGTCAGTGGAAATAGCCAAATGGAGGGCCAAAGGACTGTCCTTTTTCTCTCCTAAAAAGAGAGATAGAATGTGCTGATCTTGCAGCTTAGAGTGGACTACATGAGGCTTTTGGTCCTCGACTTCTAACTCTTCTATTAACCTTCTGCACTTGGAGAGGAAAAGAAACATGTTTAACTGACTTTGGCATTGTCACAAGTGGTCTCCTACTGCCTTAGAAGGGCCAGGATTTCATTCATGGGGTTTTAAGGCTGGGGTACGGTGAGTAAGGTGAGAAAGGCAAGAAAGGGATCTGAGGGTGCCGACTGACACCCGCCTAAACATGAGCCAGCAGTGTGCCCAGGTGGCCAAGAAGGCCTATGGCATCCTGGCCTGCATCAGGAATAGTGTGGCCAGCAGGGAGGTCATTCTCCCCCTGTACTCTGCATTGGTTAGGCCACACCTTGAGTACTGTGTCCAGTTCTAGGCCCCTCAATTTAAGAAGGGCATTGAGGTACTTGAACGTGTCCAGAGAAGGGCAACGAGGCTGGTGAGAGGCCTTGAGCACAGCCCTATGAGGAGAGGCTGAGGGAGCTGGGATTGTTTAGCCTGGTGAAGAGGAGGCTCAGAGGAGACCTTATTGCTGTCTACAACTACCTGAAGGGTGGTTGTGGCCAGGAGGAGGTTGCTTTCTGCCCTCAGGCAACCAGCACCAGAACAAGAGGACACAGCCTCAAGCTGTGCCAGGGGAAGTTTAGGCTAGAGGTGAGGAGAAAGTTCTTCACTGAGAGAGTCATTCCCTACTGGAATGGGCTGCCCAGGGAGGTGGTGGAGTCACCATCCCTGGAGGTGTTCAAGGCAGGTTTGGACGTGGCACTTGGTGCCATGGTCTAGTCTTGAGGTCTGTGGTAATGGGTTGGACTTGATCTTTGAGGTCTCTTCCAACCTTGGTGATACTGTGATACTGTGTGAGTACCTTACAACACAGCGTGGCTATTTCTGCCACAATGAGGGCTGCTGTTGATGACACCAGAAAGCGATTTCCTCTCCCCCTCCCCCCTTCTTTTTTTAAATCTGGCATTGCTCCTTCAAGCAAATTAACGTCTGATCCATTTGCATTTCTACGTATCATTAACCCAGACACCTACTGATGGGCCTAAAGCTTGTGTCTGCTAGCAAGACTAAACCCTACTAATGCGCTTTTTCTAATGCACTGAGGGAATCTAGAGTCTCTCCTTTTGAAGCTGACTCGCTGTTTTGACTAATTACTTCTGGTAACAGTTAATAGCATTTTGCAAAAGCACTTCATCTGCTGACAGCAGATTGATGTAAGGAAGGGACACAGTTTGCTTTTGCAAAGGGAGCATCGGGAAACCCATTACCAGCTTCATTAATCTGTTAATAATAAAATTAAAGTACAAATAAAATGTGACAAATAGGGTTCTGTTGTGAAAGTCACTCTAACAGGAGGCTGTGAATAAAGGTCAAAACAGACCCTGATTTCTGCTGTGTTTTAATAGCAGAATCAGAGGAGAGCATAGTAAAAACACCGTAATTAATCTGGCAATACTGTAATTGTCCCCAAACAACACAGAAAGAGTTTGTCAAGTGATTTAAATTTTTTTTTCTTTGAGAGCATTTACAAAACCTGGAACATAAAGCTTTGTCACATAACATTTAAGTGCTAATCCAATTTCCCAGGAAGCATTCAACAGTGTGGCTACAGTGGATGGGCTTATTTCCACTGCCTGTGTACTTGCAGCTGCTACCTCAGTTGAAACTCAAGTTTACAACCCCCACCCCCATACACAGGGGTAAAAGGAGAAAAGTCCTGCAGGTGCAGGTTTTCTAGCAGCAGTCACAAAAGCAGAAGTGATAGAGTCACCATTCCTGGAGGAGTCTAAAAAATGTGTACATGTGGTGCTGAGGGTTTTGGTTTAGTGGTGACCTGGCAGTGCCGGGTTAGCAGTTGGACCTGATGATCTTAAAGGTCTCTTCCATCCAAAGCAATTCTGTGATTTTATGACAGTGGAAACCGGCCTCATGGAAGAGACAAAATAAGCCAGACCAGACACTCCTGGCAAGGACAGGGTTGGCTTGGCAGCAGCCCTTGTTTAAAATTAAAACTGTATAAAACTGGCTTACTGTCCACTCCTTCTTTTAAGGGCTATCCCCCAAACCTTTCAGTGTGCCCTCCATCTCTTACATCAGCCCGTCTAGCTACATCCTAAATCAGCAGAATATCTTAGTCTAACCTCTACACTTAAATAAAACCTTCCTGCTGGGATCTTCAGATATTACCACAGAAACAAAACTGCCAAGAATGAGACTGACTCCAGCCTCTCCAAGGCATGGAGAGAGAAAAATGTCCAATTTGTCTAAGTTCCTGCTTATTACAGTTGAGCAACTGCCCCAAAAGCAATCAGTCGAGGAGGATAATTTGAGGACACAGCTGCAATGAATGGAAGGCTCCCTGCAGCCTGGCAGAGCAGCCATCTGCTGGGAGCACCTGAACCAAAGGCAGACTTTTTAAAGAGCCCAGCCAGGCAAACAAATAGCTAAACATGTTCATGTAAAGTGTTTGAAGAGAACGGCTTGTTAAGTCAGGCAGGATGAGAATATGGAAAACAGAAAGCTCTATTTTAAAATTCAACAAGAGGAAAAGGAGAAGACAGTCCTTTGGGTTCAAGCAAGCCGAAAGGAATCTGTACAATCCACCCCTTCTCCAGGCATTTTAGGGATAATCTCAGACCCCAAAGAGACCAGATTTTGAGAAGCACTACATGGAGTTAGTTCTGTCAGGAAAAGAAGCAAGGAGTGGGAGAAGATAAAAAGGAGGGGAAGGAGGACATGCTTGGAGTTTGCAGTTATTTGTAGGAGTGGTGAACAGCATGGTGAATTGTCCCTATGGTGAGGGGCTGGGGTTGTGGGAAAGGCAAGAAGCGTGGTGCAGATGCCTGTCAGTGTGAAAACACTGACAGACTGGAAACTGGATATAACCTGGGTTTAAAGGCCAACAGTTGTTTGATTAGCTCAATAAGCGATTAAGCAGAGAGGTAGAGTATGGGAGGAAGAAAGGGGAGCAAGAAGAGTTTATTGACCATCCATTGCAGCACTCCAGGCATGACAGTCATCCCACCATGTTTCTGTGATGGACACTAAGGCATAGGTATCCTGCTGCACAATGGCTTCAAGTTCCTCCTGTTTGTTGCCCATGCTGCATGCACTGGTGCAAATGCAGTTGAGCTAGGCTATCAACTTCACCTCAGCACTGGCAGGCCACTCCTAGACTCATCTCTAGAGAGGATACTTTTATCGCCTTTTCCCTTCAAGCCTAGTTTTATTTAAAGCCCTCAGGGAGCCCTGCAATTCATGGACATCCTATTTCCCCTTTGAGACAGATGGACTCTAGCTGTTGACAGCAGCCCCAGTGCTAGCAGAGCCTCCCCATGATCAAAGAAACCAAAATTCCACCACTGGCACCAGTCGTATGTCTATTCCTGTTCCTTTCAGTATTTGTCCCTGCCACTGAAGGGATTGAGGAAACACCACCTGTGCTTCTGATCATTCAGGCAATTGCCACAGTGCCATGAAGTCCCTTTTGACAGCTTCGGAAGCTCTCTCCAGCACCTTCCTAAGCAAGTCAGAAGGCGGCACTAGAGCAAGGAGTTTCCTCACAGCTAACCCAGGCAGCTAGCAAACCTCCCTGTGGAGTGCGTCTGGTTGGCAAACTGAGCCCTTAGTACCACCCAGGAGGGAATCACCTACAGTCACTCTCCTGTTATTCCTTAATGGCAGCAGGCATAATGTGCGCGGCTGACTGACTTGCCCCAAGCAATTCCCTGGAAGGATCTCCTTCTACACCCTCATTTGCCTGGCCCCAGAGTTCCAGAGCCCCATATTGTTGTGTAAGGGCAGCCGGGAACGTGAGGAAGACTGGGAGAGGATTCACCTGCTGCCCTGCACAGGGCCCTGTTTCTATCCCCCCTTCCCCGGTTCCTGGGCCCCCCCTCTGCCCGGTGGCCCCCGATCCTCTGCTTCCTGCGGAGCCACTGTCTGCAGCCTTTGCCTCAGGTTGCGACTCCACAAATCGACCTCCCCTCCCATACTCCCTAATACTCCTTACCTTTTCAACTTCCTCGCTGAGCTTCGCCACCAGGCCGACCAGATCACTCCTCCAACCACAACAGCACCAACCCACCACAGCCGGTTTTTACCTGCAGCCGCCGCTCCTGCCCCCACCCCGAGTCACAGCTGCCGCTCGCCAGGGCTCGCTCTTCCCGCCCCCGGCGGTAGCGCAGGGTCACCTGCTCTCTCTTCTGCCTTCGCTCTGGCCATGCTCTTGACGCTTTAGGAACGTTCCCCTGTGCAAACCGCCGCTCGGGAGCCATTCATCTCGGAGAGCGCCGGTGACTTTAGATTGGATGCTAGGAGAAATTTCTTCACTTGAAAGGGTTGCCAAGGCCTGCAACGGGCTGCCCAGGGAAGTGGTGGAGTCATCATCGCTGGAGGGATTGAAATAATGTGTGAATGTGGTGCTGAGGGACATGATTCAGTGGTGACCTGGCAGTGCTGGGTTAGCGGCTGGGGTCGATATTCTTAAGAGCCTCTTCCAAGCAAAATGATTCTATGATTCCACGAGGCTACAATCTGCAGCATCACAAGAGGGGGAGCCTCATACTGCTGTTGCCTATGTATAGGGCCCTGCAGCTGCCTCCTGTAGAAGCAGTCATGCCCCAGGCTTTTTTTCTGTGCCTTTTTATATAGTATGTAATTGCTTTCTCTTTCTCCTTTCCAAAGAGTTCTGCGTTGTAAAATATTAAAGAGAAAAATCCTATGCAGAGAATTAATATCAAACAGAGATGACCTCAGGCCTGAATGCCCAAACACAGCTCCGTTAGCCCAGTCACTATAGTGTTCTTCCTGAATCAGTATTTGATCCAATTCCAGCTCTGTGTTTTCATTCTTCAAAAGCAGCAACTGTAATAGCAAAACCCTGGCCTTGATTTTTGGGGTGCCTCTACTATTCTAAACAGAACTGTCAGAATGTCAAGGACACACAGGATGAGCTGTAACCAACCCAAGAGAAATCTGGCATCTATAGCTTTAACAGTTTCATTGCCACCTTCTTTCTCTTCCTCTTCAGACTGCAAAACCTTGACTAAAAGGCATTTTTAACCACAGTTTATGTATCCTGTCACTCTCTAAAATACATTTCTCCATAAAGATAAAAGAAGATGCCAGAGAAAAACTAAGCATTTGTGTTCCAGTCCTCATTGCTCATGGCCAACAGCACTGAACTTCATCTTTTATTGTCTCTTCAGACACTGGATAACAGAGCACATGTACCATTCTGCATGAAGGATTTGGATTAGTATAAACAAAGCAAAGAACCATTTGCTACATGCTGAAAAACTGGAGATCAGAGTGTATATTTAGAAAGTTAATTGCTTTTTTGGCTTTTTTCTTCTTTTTTTCCCCCTCAGTAATGACAGTGCTTCAGCACTGTGCCTGTAGTTCAGTTAGAGATTTTTCTCTATTCCTCTGCACATACGCTCTGCACAAATCCAGGTGCCTGCTGCTCTACAGGTTTTTCTTTCAACTGTGCCATGGAACAGCAAGCCAAGAATGACATCAGTGCCAGTGGGATTGGGGCTTCATAGATGGGCAAGAGATGGAGTCCCACAGCTCCAAGCACAAAGAACAGGGCAGGCTCAGGGGTACAGGGAGGACCAAATTGAAACCAAGATACCAGCCTGTGGTTTAGGATCAGGGTCAAAATGGTCCATGGCCAGACAGCTGCAACCAGTGCAGGCAGGACCAAGCAGCAGAGCCTGAGCCTGATTGATGTTCAAGCTAAGCATCTATACCCTTATCTATTGTGCCAGGCTCATCTATAGGAACAGCTATCACAAACAGTGCCATACAATCTAAATGGCAGCTCACTCTCCCTTGAGAGGTTCTTTTTCAGCTCCCCAGAGCTTCCCACATTAAAACACAATAGTATGAAATAGAAAAACAAGCTTTTAGCAACAAAAGTAGTCTGCTCAAGTAAGGGTAGAGAGAACTATAGCTGCTGGTAGTTTGGAAAACCAATCTATGAATGGAAGAGCCCAAATGAGGGATTTGGGGGTGGGGAGGGGGGTGGGCAGGATGGGGAGAGAAAAGGGCTAATTAATCTGACAAATAATAAAGAAGCAGCAAAAGGCAAAAGTTGGAAGTTGAAGTGTTAAAAGGTGGAAGTTGAAGTGTTAAAAGGTGGAAGTTGAAGTGTTAAATGTAAGATATGTGTTGTTACAAGGATAGAAGGGAAATTAGGGTCCATAGCCAGTATGGGAACAGTTTAATATGGGATGTTCCCCATTCCTTTCAGTCTTATGTCAATATTTGGATAACTTTCTCCATGGTTCAGTCAAAATTGCTGAGCTTGATGAAGAATTTATTGAATGAGACTCTTTGGCTTGTATTAAACAAAAGATAGAGAGTCCTAATGCTCCTTGGGGCTGTAAAATTTATGAGTATATGAATTTATGGGACTGGACTTTACTTTTAAGATCCCAGTCTGGCTGGTTGCCTGGAGTGGTGGGAAGGATGTGTCACCTGAAGGTATACGTGTTGAACAGTGAGCCACTACTGCTCTCAAAGCTCTCTGTCACCAGTACCCTTAGCTGAGAGCTGATTATTTTCAACAGATTTTCTACTGGAGAATTTCTGTGCTAAAGTTCAAGCCTGAAAGCTGCCTTGATTTATGTGCGTGACACACTGCATGTAGCACCACTGAGAGATCAGGGAAATGGTCACCAAGTCAATCACAAATCATAAAATCAGGCCTATGTGAAATCAAAGGGACAACTCATTGCAGCTAAGACTGAAGTTCAGCAATATGAGTCTTGGAAGCTTCAGGGCCTAGAAGTATCTGAACAAGTATAGGTGACAAAATATCATTAATGGAGCTCTGTTTTGCAGTTGTGAGCACTGTGGTCTTTTAAACAGTTTAAAAATACAGATTGTACCTTGATGCTGGAGGCATAAGGGAAGCTCTTTTAAAAGGATACTACTAACTGCCAGATGAGGTTTCCCCTTCAGCAGCGGAAGGTAGCATCTCCCAAGCCTGGCAGGAGCACTAGTTAGCTTCCCCCAGACAGTAACACAAAGCTGTTATTGAGGGCACAGGAACAGGTCTGTAAGAAAAGACCACTGGGGCAGACAGAAGCCTAAAATCCCAGCATCCTTGTGCCTGAAAGATGGAAGGTGTTGTCCTGGCAGGGCAGAAATCATGCCAGACTGTTTTTGGCCACTGCTCTCCTCCTCCTCCTCCTATGTCAGGGTCCAGAAGTCAAGTCGATGAGCAGACTAAACAATGGAGATTGGCTTCAGCAAAACTACCCTGAGGGCTAGTAGCCAACACCACGTGTCAGGTACCTTGTGCAGCCCCTCCACGTGCCAGCATAGTCACACAAGGCATGAAACTTCAAATTCGCTGTCCGCAAACAAGTGATGCATGTGCCTATTAGGCAGTTTGATTTTCAAAAGGCTTACTTAATGGGAGAATAATTTGAAAGCCTGCCTTTCCCACCATGTCTCTCCAGCCATGCTGAGCCCCATTAGCAGATCGTTTAACTGGGTCCTGCCTGCAGAAAGCATTGCTCACAGCAGCCATGTGTTTGTACCTTGCAGCAACTCAGTTCTTCTCTTGTTCCCTCTGCCTGGAACATATATTGTATTTTTACCCTCGGGATCATACTCATGATTTTTGGAAGCATCTTTGTACAGGAAACTTGCTCAGGAATCAACACATCGTGAGTGCACATGCTAGAGTTAATGCTAAGGCTCCATAAGCATAGGTAGAATTTTTTTCCTGGTTTCGTGTTCCTATTTCTGAAGTTCTGATTGTTTAAACTGTTTCATTCCATGTTTATAAATACCCTGTGTGCAACTACTTGTTGACTGAAAATACAAATTAATCTTCTGGGATTTCCCTGGGTTTTTTTTAATATTAATAAACAGTATTTGATATTCATACGCAAAATTAATACTCGTAATTGGTATTAAATATTAATTTTGCAACAGGTGTCATCACAGCCAGGAGTGTGCCTGGATAGGGAGCTTGTGGAGTCTTCTTCTCTGTAGAGAGATTCGAATTTCACCTGGACAAGATCCTGTGCAACCTATGCATCTAGATCCTAGATCTTGTGCTCTAGGTGAACCTGCTTTAGCAAGTGCGTTGGACTAGATGATCTCCAGAGGTCACTTCCAACCACCACCATTCTGTGGTTCTGTTACTTTGTGGCCAGAGGCTAGGAAGGAAAGTGGGACCACCTGGGTGAAGAGCTCAGGGGTCAACATGCCTGGACATTTCAGAAGGAAGGAAATAAAGCCCTTGCATGTTCAGGGAGGTGGGACTTCATAACCTTGTGTCCTCTCTGCAAGCAAGGTCACACCAGAGACATCTGTGATTTTGTCTATAAAGATCTCTGCCTTAAATGTCTCCCTCTAAGGAGGAAGAGAATCAGTCAGACCCCCAGATTAGCGAGTGCTTTGGCAGCCCAGCATATGCAAGGAACATATGGCTGGGATCCAACTATTAAGTCTTCGTTAGGACTGTGAGACCATCCGTAATGGGATTCCTTTTCCCCTTCTCCCTCCTCTCTCCTAAGACTTGCCAGTCTTAATTTCGTTTTAGCTTTAAGAGTCTCTTTGCTCCTGACATTTCCTCATGTCTTCACTAAGTAAACCTATGTTTATGACATTCAATACAATCACTGTGCATCGGTACCAAGCAACTGCTTTTAGAAGATAATCTTCCCCTTTCTGCTATTACCCCTTTATTTCTTCTGCTGTTTTTCTTCTTGGTGAGTTATATGGGGAAGAAATTACAGCTATTTTGTCTCGAGGTTTCCCTGAGGAACCTTGTCAAAATGAACAGTCTTTTTTACTCAGATTTCCTATACAGATTGAGCAGAAATAAAACAAAATAATTAAACATATCCTGAAAGAATTCAGTGACTAAAACCCTTGGGGAAAATAATGGTTCCATCTATGCCATTGTGAAAGCCATTATTGCTGCACAGCGTTTATGTTCTGCAGAGGGTCTCATGGTGTCATCACTATCCCCATCAGATCTGAGTGCTTTCCAGGCATGCAGTTAAGTGACGTGATGAACAAGTGTCTGTTCTCAGAGCCTCTCCCCACTGGGAGAAACCTGTTCAGGAAGTATATTGCTTTTGTTTGAGGCATATTTTTATTCTTGTTTTTAGTATACTTGTTATCATCTGTTTCTCTTAAAGATGTTTAGTGGCACTTGGGGAATGAGCATGCCTCCCAGCTGCCCGCTCTCCTGAGTGCTTTGTTCTTCAACAGGAGATTGAGGAGAAAAAGAGTACTTGGAAAGCTTTCCTCAGGTTAGAAATCAGAGGCTGAATTCCATTCTAGTGATACACATATTCTGTGCCTTACGAACTGGCACAATTAGTAACTTCTTGGCTCACTCTGCAGCCATGCAAAGTAATGGTTACCACAGGCTCAAGCACAGTTGCAGCACACAAATCCTGAAGTTCCTTTGTTGCATGAGGGTTCCTCAACTTTGGAATTTGCCCTTCTCATTGGATCAAACAGTCCAAAACTGTTTAGTTTTCTGGCTTGTCTGTTCCTCCCTTACTTCTCAGAGAGTGAGAATTAATGGGCTCAGTCCTGTAAGACACTGATCTTTCTGGCATGGGTTCAGCAAACCACTTATGCAAGTGTTTAAATTTTAACCACACATAGGCACTGAGTCACTGAGGTTAATGGGACTGTAGAGGGGATTCTAGTGGAATCATCTTCCCTGACCCAATGGCCTGACCTGCCAACATCCCTCTGACTCCCATGCTGCCATAACTTGGGGATGACCTCAGCACATGTTTGTTTATCCTGGAGTTAAAGGAGTATATGAGGACTTTGCTGGATCTGCCTTAGACTGCCCAGTCTTAAAGTTCAGGTCTCTGCAGAGCAGTCATGATGGAAAAGCAGATGGGTGGGATTGGCTCCATGATTTTGATCAACGGCAGCCAACTACCTTGGCCATGGATCCCTTCAGGAATCTATGTCATGGAGAACCTCCTGGGACAGCACTCCCTTTTTCAGTGACCCACTGTATTTTTCAGTTACCTTCTGAAGAGATTTTGCAGCACAGGGAGGGGAGGCTGGCATCATGGTTTGGGTACTCAAGTTCATGGAGCTTTGGGCCTCCAATAGTTTCCTCCGTGAGATAAGAGGAAAAAAGGAAAGGCCACTGTCTTGAGCAACACCTGTGGAGCTCAGGAGCTCTCATGAGTTCTTTGTTCTGTACAGAAACAGCCACAAAACTCATCTTAGATGTGATCACTCAAAAAATTTATACACCATTAGAGGCACCCAAACCTGACCCATCTTTTTTCTGGAGGAGGATGGGGAAACAAGCTCCAGTGGTCCCAATTACTCTGTTGCTAGAAAAAGTATTTTCATGAAATGACCTCAGGAGGGAGCGAGTGGTTCCTTTTGTGTATTAAATTAAAATCTCAGGGGCAACATTAGGCCCTGTAATTTGTATTTCTCAGATGCAATTTAAATCTTTCATCAAAAAAAAACAAAACCAAACTCATAATAACTGAGCGCTGTGATACCCAGTAGATTCGTTTTCATATGAAGGATGAAAATAGCCAGCAACATGTTAAGAAATTCCACAGGGAGACCAATTGTAATGATAATAATAATCTGACACGGGTACGAGCCTGCAAACACGCTCCTGTATGGATCACTGAAAAGACTGTTAAACACTTTCTTTATATTAAGATTGAGGTGGGGGAAAGCTCCCTAGCCTTCTCATTAGGAATGGAGCACGTGAGTGATTTCCAAAGAACAGAGGCCCACAATGATGCCTCTTTATAGCTTATTTAGAAACAAAACAAAACAAAAAAAAATCTCATGTACCAGGAAGGCTGCTTGTAAGGCAACTCCTTCTTAGGAAGAAGTTCTTTACAGTGAGGGTGGTGAGACACTGGCACAGGTTGCTCAGGGAGGCTGTGAATGCTCCCTCCCTGGAGGTGTTCAAGGCTAGGCCGGATGAAGCCTTGAGCAACCTGTTCTTGTGGGAGGTGTCCCTGCCTATGGTGTGGGGGGGTGGAACTGGATGACCTTTGAGGTCACTTCCAACCTAAACCATTCTATGATTCCATGTTTCTATGATAAGTTGTCATCACTTCTGATGCACTAAATAGCCTGAGGAAGGGAGAGTAGTCTGCGTGAGCAACAACGAACTGCAGAGAAGAACGTAGTTTCCTGGTGCTGGATCAAGCCTCGTGTTTTGAGGAGCACATGTATAATTTCCAGGGTTTTGGGGCTTTTGCAAGAATTGCCTGTGAGTGTAGTACAACCCCAAGCCTCAAGAAGCTTCCTCTTCCTGTGTCCTGGGAGAGCACTGGTATGTTATAAAATGTCAGCAGAAATGGACCTTAGACAGTGCTTAGTCCCTAGGATGAGTAGGTGCTTTTTGATGGGAAAAGCAGCATTCCTCCCCCTCCAGTTGGAAACTTTACCTCATACCATTGCTTATTAAAGCACACTGATGGATGTGTGTCCCTGTGGAAGTTCACATCTCAAGGAGAAGCAGAGCCTCTGGTAGGCCTCTCAGCAATACCTCGCAAAGTTGAGTGTCTCTTTGCAGCCACGATCTGGATGTAAAGCCGCAGGTCAAGGAGAGGGAAGACATGGCTGGATGTAAAGATGGAGAACAGAAGGAAATATAACCAATTATTTATCCAAAGAACAGATACAGTCTTCCATATACACTGCAGTTCAAGTGACTGTAAAACATCTGGGAGTCTCAGAGCACAGTGGCTTTGGTAGTGTATTAGCAGTTATGCCTAAAATAATTTTAATTATGATTTTAAGCACAAAAACTGTTTTAGCAGGATTCATCATCTGTTGTTGAAACATTTTCTGCTGGAGCTCTCACTTTTTGCAGTCCCTAGATACTTACTGCTATTAACACATGAAAATACGCTTATCAGTCCCTTCCAAAACATATTTTGCTACATACAAATGTGTTAGTTGATTTTTTGTACTTAATCATCTATAAGACCCAGTTCCATAGTATACACATACACCATGTGTAGATCAGGTAGTAATTTTCAGCACTCTCGATGTGTCAAAAAAACCTGAGCAGAATCAGCTTCCCAAGTCCTGGTTGGTAGGAAATTGAACCGAGGCAGAGTATAGCTTAGAAGGAGAACAGGAAATCAGGCCTGTACTATATGTTTTTCTGCATGGAGGTGTGAAGGATGTAATTTGTAAGGAGCCATGGCTAGTGGGTGATGCAGATTCACTTGAAAGACTACCTGGAGTATACATAGAGGTAGAGTGTGGGCTCTAGAGTACAGGTTATCCTGCTGAGATAAGCTGTATTGGCAAAAATAATTATGCCTCTGCTAGAAGTCTCTTCCAGAGATAGCACAGACTGGGAAGACCTAACGCATGGAGATATGGCCCAAAGTATGCAGTTAACTCTTTAAAAGAGGGCCCATGACTCACCATCCTTCACTCCTAAACTTCTAATCTTTTGCAAAGTAGTGAGTGCAAAGATTTATACAAAAATTATTAAACTGTTGTTACCAAACCCTGTCAAATCACTTTACCCCCAAAAAGCTGCCTGGAAAACAACAGAGCAAGTGTAACAGGTATGTCCACAAACAGGGTAGAAGCCAGCTCCTGTTCGCTCAGGCCAAGTCAGCTGAAGCCACCAGAGGAAAGAAGGGGCAGACTGTTGTCACACTGATAGGACTGATAACGAGTGCTTATTTTTATAATTGCAAGGGATATTTACCACTTCCTTCTGCTTCTTTTTTCTGACTGTGGATACTTCAATGTCGAGTTTATACAACACGGCCTATGCAGAGCTGATCAACAGGCTGTTCCTGCTGTAATTTTCTCCATGAGCTTGGACTAGGAGAGCACCAAGCAGCAACTCCAAGGACCAAGAAAGAACTGACAAAGGCCAGTGTGTTATATAGAAATTTCTTTGTAAGCAGGAATATTAAAAGGATGAAAAATCAATTCATAATGAATTCGGGAGAGTCTCTCTACATATTTTAACTGCTTGGTACTATCTCACTGAAGAGGTACTCCAGGCTCAGTGATGCACGTTGTTATACAAGCAAAGCACTCCAGTATTGATTTTTCTCTTGCAGAGGATTATGAATCAACGTGATTTAAGCAATGCTGAGAGTAATGGCCAGCCTCTGAAAGTTTAGCCAAGCTCAGGATTTTTCTGGACAGACGCAGTTTTGTATCAGTGCTTTTAATTACATTTGAAAATACAGATTGTCCATTAATATTTAACCTACAATTATGTTTTTAGGAGGTGGCATTATTGAAAAACAGTTATATCATGAAGATGTGTGCAGAAGCTTAAACCAAAAAAATTTGGGTTTGCTCCTCTGCAGCCCTTTCTGGAACATTTCCTTGAGTGAGCATGGTGAAACAACGGCACAGGCTGTCCCCAGAGGTGGTGGATGCCACATCCCTGGAAATATTCCAGGTTGGACTGGATGGGACTCTGAGCAACCTGATCCAGTTGAAGAGGCTCCTGATGACTGCAGGGCAGTTGGACCTGACCACCTTTAAAAGTCCTTTCCAACCCAAACCATTCTATGATTCTATAAATGAGCAGATCTGCCAGAAGGCCGGAGGGGCTAACAAATGCACCATCACTCAGGTCCCAAGGACTTGTGAACCTGATGAGAATGTTGTATTCATATGCTACAAGAGTCTATACTAAAAAGCAAGTAGCGGCTGCTCTGGCTTGCACCCAGAGGCACTCAAAGGACACAATTGCAAGGGGGTAACTTTTGAGGTGGAAGAGCTGCAGCAAGCTCCCTTTTGTGCCTGTATGCTGCATCCTTTGGCTTTCCTGTCAGCAGGACTGAGCAGAAGCTGCTCCAAGGCATCCAGCACCTGCCTGTTGTGCAATACTTACTTAAGTAAGAGGAGGAACAAACCCTCCCAGCACATATCCCTGAGAGCAAAAATACAAACCGTAGCTATGGAGCAAGCATTTAGTGCTGGAATCATGGACGAATTTTCTTGGCCTTGCACTTCCCACTGCGGCAATCAGCAGCTATTTGCTCTCTGTGACGGCTGCCAAATTCAGTGACCTTTTGGACAGCAGAAAGCCAGGCAAGGCCCTCCTGGGGCTGGCAGAGTTTGTTGTTCTCTCTCCAGGATCGCACCTCCTGCCCCAAGCTGAGAAAACTCTCAGTTTCTTCTGTCTCTCCTCTTACCTCAAAGCTCCCCAATCTCTGAGCTCTCCAGATGTGCTGATATCATCCAGCAGGCCTTATATAACTTCTCCCCTGGAAAAAAAAAAAAAAAAGTGCTGCAGTGGCAGTTCCTAAGGAAATTTATTATTTTAATAAGATCCTCTGAAGCACTCAAAACCAAACTAACAGCTGCTCAGAGACCAGTTGTTTCCCCTGAATTCATTGAATTTCTGGGTGAGCATGGACATTTGGGATATAAATTTGAAAACTTCTAAAACTGAAGCCCTAGAATACATCCAAACCAGATATAGTATCTTGATGAAGGTGAAAACTGAAGTTTGCATTCAGGGGCCTGTTTTCTTTTTCCTCTGCACAGGAAAGAAAAGATCACTGGGTTATTACTCTCTTACTAATGGCACCAAATATCTGCAGATATAACATAATGAAATCTCTCGTGTTAGATTTAGGGCCAGATTGCAGGGGTACACCAAGAAACCACACAACCATATTCTCCTCACTGCTTCCTGTACAGCCTCTGTAGACTCGCTGTGGTACCTCTGACTAAGACCAGCACAGGAGGAAGAGAAGCCAGTCCCAGTACAATGGGGCTACAACAGGATTCAATAAAGCCCTGTGTGTCAGGAAGGAGGTGTGCAAGGATCCTTCATGACAGGAACTGAGGGTCATAAAGCAGTGACTAGGCAGCAGATATGAAATGAACTAAAGGGTATATTTTTTTTGCACCAAATACAAGTGAGCCACAGAAAATTGCTGTGAGATCTTTTGTCACTATCACTAACAGAAATCATCTGTTTTCAGTAAACTGGGTAACTCAGTAGAACAGTGGTCCCTGGATGGATGCTATATTCCAAAGCACCATGCCTGGCTCAGGAAGCCTGTGAGTCATCCACTCACAGGGGTGTCTCAGTCTATTACTTTCCCTGTTCTTTCACTCTTTCCTGGGAATCTGCCTTGGGATGATGTTGGAGGCTTTTGATTTGACCCATTATAGCTCTCCCAGCATGTGGAAAGAGAGTGTGGCAGCATGACACTCTTCCCATAACAAAAAAGCCAGATCACAACAGGATACCTAAGGGATGTGAGTGGATGCATGAGGGATTTGAAGCAGATGCAGTGTAGCACCTGGATGCTGGAAGAAAAAGAGCAAGGTGAGAAAACCCTTTGGGGCAGGATTTGACCTCAAATCTCACGTGCCTTTTTTGGTTTCCTGATTGCTGGTTGACACACACTCTCCATGATCCCACTGAGGACCCCTCAAGACAGCTCAGCCCTTACTCGGTTTTGACTTCAAAGTAGAAGCTTCAAAGGCTTGCCAAATTTTCAGTTATTATTTTTAAATATAAAGAGTGTTCAGGATGGTATTTTACCATGCTTAATTTAACTGTATTACATGTCACTAAGCCCAAATCTGTGGGTCTTACAGCAGGGCTACAGTACAATTGCCACAGATATGTGCCATCACCCTTTACAGGTATGCAAATGAGCATGAGAACTAGCTGCTGCCTTTGCTCACACAGAAAACAACTGTGTGAGACATAATCTGCTCAGAAACTGTGATCCTGGCAGAGTTTTATTTGTAGAAGGAAAGAGGACAAAACTTCAGTGTTGTTTAGGGCAAGTGCCATGCCTGTTGGAGTCCAGTAGTTGTGTCCTTGTGCAGAGGTGTGGGATGAGCTGCTGAGATAACTCTGCTCCTCTCTGTTCCTTCGGGTGAATGTCCCTGTTTTGGGTTGGGTTGGGTATTGCCTTCCTCCTCCTCCATGTTTGGCTCTCGCACCATGACACACTGAATACAGAGCTGTGCAGCTGCTCTCCACTTCTCAACTTCCTTTCTATGCATTCCCTCACCAACAAAGTTTCCCTGGAAGAGTCCAGGAGAAAGCTGACAGTCCCCATAATGCTGCCATAGTGCCACTCTGTTCCTGTCTAAAGCCTCAGTACATTCTGACATCTGGTACTCAGCCTACCACAAACTCACTGGTTTTTGTATACTGCAATTGTGAGTGATGGGGGAAAAAGACTTTTCCAATTCCAACATGCCTCATCTGTCTTTCTGCAGAGGAAAATTTGAGAATATACTTCAATTTAAAAGCAATGTTCATTCCCAAGGAGCTCAGATAACTATAAGCCTTTCCTGAATATAATAAACATATTCCATGTTCTAAGCAGTCCCTGCACTTCCTCCACATACAAGTTTGAAGATGAACTGCAGAAGGAAGTGTATTGATCCGTCTGCGTAGAGAGCTAAGCCCAGAAAAATAAATACGGACTAATTATTTCTCTCCTGCACCAGCGTGAAATGCTTTTAAAGAGGCACTTCCAACCCTCTTGTTTCAGCCACTCATGACAGAGGAAGCCAAAGAGGCAGCCAGGCCTGGCTGGAGACAAAGCGTGTTACCCGTCCTGGGGAAAAAACACAGCATGTGCTCATGCTCTGGATGAAGCCAACTGAACCTCCCTATGGATGTGCCATTAGCTGAGTTGCTTCCTTCAGGGACACAAAATTATGTGAGTTGATTCAGGGCCTGCAAAAGGCATCCTCACACAGCTTTTAGTGACCATACTGCAGCAGCTTTAGGAGCTGCACAACTGTATCTGACCTCAAGTTACAAGCTGTAATTTTCTTTTTTCAGGTTTCTTTTCTTCCTCTTTTAGAACTGCACAATCCTTTGGGTCTGCTGGATGCAATGAGGGATGAAGAACTTAAAGGAAAATAACTCAGGGATATTCATTATTATTTATGATAAAAGCCTACGTTTGGATTTAGCCCTGAAAAACTTTCAAATTGCAAGTCTAACACCCTTGTCAAGCAGCACCCTGAAGAAAGCATAGCCTCAGGTACAGCCCAGTGGGAAGAAGGAGCCCGGGCTGCAAACTAATTACCCAGCCCACCAGTAAAGCTGCTGCAAGTTCTCCAAGCACGTCCAAGGACAAAAACAACAAAAGGTGATCTGGTGGGACTGGGATATAGAGGAGGAAAGAAGAATAGATTGTTTTAGAAGGATTAAAAGGTCAGAAGACTCGATGTGGAGAAGTCAGCCCAAATCCACCCAAAGCAGTCAGCATGGGATCATCTGAAAAACAAATCCAAAGGCTAATCCTGTTCAGGAGAGCAGTGCATGTCAGAGATGTTGCCCCTCCTCCCACTGGGCATGCCCTACATCAGGGATAACTTAAGTAGTGACCCTCCTCAGATATCTCTCCAGCTGTGATATCATCTCCTCTTTTGTCACAGGTTTGCTCATTCCTTAAAAGTAAATACATGGAAACCTGTAGAGGTAAGGAGGAAGCCCAAGGGCAAATTCTTCCTCCACATGCCAAATACAGGACACTGTCATTCCTCTCAAGACAAGGCATAGCAGGAAAGAAAATATCAAGCTTTTCCAGACAGCTCCCATCTTCCAAGGCAGGAGACAGGGAACTGTGAAGGGGGCATGTATAAACACACCGCAAGGAGGCGGGAGTTGGGTGTCTCAGTTGTGTTAATGGCTGATGTGGACATGCATGGCTATGAGCAGCAAACAGGTTGCTTCAGAACAGAGAATGCATTCTCTTTCCTAGAGGCATAGTGCAAAGGAGGGGACACGATGAAGAGTTGTGCTGTGAGCATCCTAATGCCATGAACTTCCCTGGCGGATGTTCTTCACCATAAAGATGTAAAGAGAAATACCACAAAGTGCTTTCTCAGCACCTGACAAAGCATACCCAGCTTCAGTTCCTTCCTCACAGCTAGGCATAGCTGGGCACAGGGAACAGCTGTATACTGTCTACAAGCATCCATTGCTCCATGTGTGTTTCCAAAGGTTGCTCCTGCACACACACCCCCACCCCACCAGTTTTCATACACCTCAGGTTAGCAAAATAGGCTGCAGAGCAGGAAATAAATAGGCACCTGCTCCCACTGATGACCCACAAGCCTGCTCATCTCAGTTTTCTCATCTAACACTGCAGTCTGAACAGTATAAACACGGATACATCTCCTTACAGATACCGGTTCTCCAGATTCCAGGGCTTTTCATCAGCCTCAAAGCAAAGCAACTGGTGGTGTTCTTCAGGATTAGGGCCTTGACCCACAGCAGCTTTAAATGAAGGTGTCTTAGTCAGCTCTGGCATCTGGATGAACTGTAGATATATCTGTTGCTGTGGAGGATCCCTCTAGTTCTAGCAGTGGCTCCTGTGCCTAAAGCAAATACACTTTTCTAGCAATACTTTGGTGAAAAGGGCTCATCAGGACTGCCTGTTTTGCCCCTTCTGCCATCCTGGGGAAGGCATGGTAGGTGATCTGGCTGCTGGCACCACTTACTGGGAAAAATCCAACCTGTGGCGACTGCTCCTCAGCTCCAGGCATTAAAATTTGAAGTGAGGCACCACCTAGAGGCATGTGTAGTAAAGCCAGAGAAGAACAACAGGGCCAGGCTCCAGTTCTTTTTTGGAGAGCGTAACAATGTAGTATGACACCTACCAGAGCCTGACAGTTCCCATGTTCCTGTTCCTTCTTTTATCAAAAGAAGTCAATTAGTTTGAACAATAAATGCAAACTTGGAAGCCCTCTGAGAGACCAAGCTGTGGCCAGATAGTCTGTGGGATGCCTTAGTTGGGGTATCTTCATGACCCAGACAAGATGTGTTGAGTTCACTGGTAACTTGTTCTAGGCTCCTTTTTTTTTTTTTTTTTTTTTTTTTATAATACCACTCTTTTTTTTCTGTTCCA
>VWYK01090854.1:5959-35749 GCA_013399775.1 Semnornis frantzii | reverse complement strand
GCAGCTTTCCAGCCTCACTGCCCTAAGCCTGGGGCATTGCTTAGGGTTGTTGTGCCTCAAGTGCAGGACCTGGCATTTGGCCTTGTTGAAACTCATCCCATTCATGTTGGCTTTCCAAGTCCCACTGCAGAGCCTCTCTACCCTCATTCAAATTAGCACTGCCACCTAACTTGGTGTCATCTGCAAACTCTCAGTGCCTGAATCAAGGTCATCAATAAAGATGTTAAACAGAAGTAGTCCCTGCACAGATCCCTGAGGAACACCAACAGTGCCCAGCCCCAAGTGAGCTCCACTGAGCACCACTCTGGGCCCTCCTGTGCAGCAGTGCTTCCCCTGCAGTGTGCTCAGCCAAGACAACAGCAGCTAACTTGCTACAAGAATTGTGTGTGGAGCAGTACCAAAGGCTTTACTAAAGTCTAGGAATACAACACCGACAGCCTTTCCCTCGCCCAGCAGCCAGGTGATCTTGGCACAGGAGATCAGGTTGGTCGGGCAGGACCTGCCCCTCACACACCCATGCTGCCTAGGCCTGCCTCGTTGGTGTCTGTATGATGTGGCATTGGAGATGCCCTGCTCCATGCCCTGCCCTGGTACCAAGGGCAGACTGACAAGTCTGGAGTTTCCCTCCTTGTAGCTGGGCATCACATTTGCTGCCCTCCAGTCCGTAGGCACCTCCCAAGCCCCGCAGCCCGCAGAGCCCCCAGCGAGACTGCAGCGGCAGTACCAGTAGAGTACCAGTCTTGAGGTACCTGCATGCCAACAGAGAGGACAAGAGGAGATGGGATGGAAACTTCACATCGGGCCTAGATGCACTAGATGTTGAAATAGTCTGAGAGACACCTGGGCCAAGGAGCATGGCACTGACTGGGTGTATCACACCACCTCTCCTGCCCTCGCACCTGGGAAGATCAAAGTTTTTCCTGTTTGGTGAGAACAGACAGGGAATTAAATGGTGTGAAATGGGCTACCACAGTGTGATGTCAGCACCACAGATGCAGTCTTTCCTGCCACTGATATCACAGGAAAAGCCACTCAGATAAATGAGTGAACTCTGAGGGAGGGCAGCAGTGACAGAACCTGAACTGGCTTTGTCAGCTGGCAGCCAGCAACTTCCTCAAGATCAGCATCTTAAACTGGTGGATCATGCGTGTGGGCTGCAGCAGGTACACCAGCCTCAAGCTGTGGATGCAGCACACAAGCAATCCAGCACCATCTCCACTGCACCACAAGACTGCTGTTACAGACAGATTTACTATTAACTGTTTCATCACTCTGTGTTGTTCTATTAAGCTCACATCTTTAGCACATAGGTGTTTACCTTCTCCCAATTCTCCTTCCTGTCCTATGGGGGTTGGGGGGAAAATGGAGAAGCAAGCAAGGAAGCACATGGTTAGTTGCTGACTGGGACTAAACCACAAGCTGCATCTTCCCAGGCCCAGGTGATAGTTATCTGAAGCCTAAAGAGGATATCCTAACTTGTGCATCACCATGGACTTTGTATCACTGGTTCTTTACTCTTGCCCACTTAAGAGTCCTTGAGATCTTTATTGGAATTATTTAATACTGAAGTATTACAGACACAGGCTTAGGCTCATGTTAGACTTGTTCACACAGACAACTGAAGTGCCAGGGAGCAAGGCAGTGTGCTGAGAAATCAGGGGGAATCCTGAAGCTTTGTCTTTAGAGCAAAATCAGCACTGAGCTTTCGCATGACCTCCGCATGACTGAGCCCACGCTGCTCTCTTTTAGCCAGTCCATAGTTCTCTTTCATGTACTTGGCAAAGGGTGTCAGAGATGTCCCAGCAGGAGTGTCACCCTTTCGAGGGGGCTGACTGAGGAGCAGCTGCCCCCCACAGAAGGCACACACAAAGCGCTCTGTGTCCAGAGACTTGGAATGACGTCCAGTCCTGAAACAGAAAAACAAGGCCTCTGCTTCCACACTTCCTGCAGGCAGCACTTCTGCAGAATGACTCCTGCCATGCTGCCAGGGGCAGATGGAGAATCATAGAATGGTTTGGCATGGAAGTGACCTCCGAAAGTCACCCAGGCCAACCCTTATCCAAACAGCAGGGACATCCTCCACTAGAGTAGGTTGCTCAGAGCCCTGTCAAGCCTCACCTTGAATGTCTCCAGGAATGGGGCCTCAGCCACCTCTTTGGGCAATCTGTTGCAGTGTTCCAGTAGCCTGATAGTAAAGAGCTTGTTCCCAATATCCAATCAAAATTTTCTAAGGTAGCATTTTAGAACAAGAAGCAGACCACACACTCAAAGTGGAACAATTCAATCTGCATTTTACATTACTCTAGAACTTTTCCCACTGCCTTTTCATCTTGTTTCCTTTGGCTCTTTACTCTTAGCCTGAAGTGCTACATGAGGCATTGGAATAGGTTGTCCAGGAAATGGTGCAGTTGCCATCCCTGGAGCTGTTCAAAAAACGAGTAGATGTGGCACTTTGAGACATGGTCTAGCAGTCATGGAGGTGTTGGGTAGAAGGTTGGACTTGATCTTACAGATCTTTACCTTGATGATTCTATGAACATTTTGAAATACTTCCACAACCAGCAGCTCCTTAGTTTCTTCTCAAACCCATTACCATCAAATCTTCTCAGTGTTCTGTTGCATCTAAGCAACTAACATGTTGCAGTCACATTAAACACTTCAGGAAGGTTCTTTCTTACGTGAAATGGTTTCAGTATTTCTGGAAGCAGGACACATGGTCCCGTGAAAATTCCCCACACATGCTTTCTAAGACCTTAGCATTGGGGTGGAGGGACAGGGACAAGGGAGTACTTTTTTTTTTTAAACAAAAAGGGGAGGGGGGAAATAAAAGATCCCACCACTGTCAGCCACTTTACTGGGCTCTGCAGAACTGAATTCGCAGCCTGCCAAGCTCTCCCACTGAGACTGAAGCAGTGACACAGAAGCCTGTGCCCAGATACAATCTTCCAGAAAAGGCAACACTTTCCGCACCCATGAAAGGCCAGAAAACTGGGAAATTACCCTGGCAACTATTTGTCCCTGCTTGATCTCAGCAGCATACCTAGCTCTCACTTCAAAAAATGCTGTAAAAAGAGGGAAGTCTGTCAGCAGATCTGCATCCTAGCTTCAGTACTCCATATGACAGTGCTACTCACAGTGGTGTGCCTGCAGACACCTCTTCTTCCTTTCATATATACACTGACTCCAGGAAACTGGCTCTAGCTTTTATAGAGTTTTTAAACCAACACAAACCATTATTTTGTTGCTCTCCACATTTTACTTAACAGTACCACAGCAGAGATATGAGATTAGCAAAATGTTTAAATTCAAAGCCATGGAGATAAAACCTCTCAGGAGCTTTCGCCTGTGCTGTGCTCTAGTGTCTGGTTACTGTCACATATTTCATGTCCAGTTTTGACAGGGACTTGTTCTATTTTCAATTCACTCAGCATCAGATGGTTCTCAGGACCTTAGCAAAGATGAGTATATCAAAAGTAGCCAAGTTCACCATGGCCAGTCGAGCACTTCCCTCTGGACTGTTCTCCCTCAGATCAAACCTGTACTGTTATTGTGACATTTTCAAAGATGTTACTTGTAAAACATGGAGAGATTTCCAAAGGCCTTGGGATGCCTCACTTCCGTTTGCACGCTTTCTACAAGGACATGCCAGATCCAGTTGTGGTTTTGTCAGTGCAGGTCCAAATTATTACTCCTGATGTAGTATTTAGTTAAGACTATAAACAGCACTCTGGACCAAAAAGCCTCAGTGCTGGTCATGAAATCAGAGGTAAGTGATCAAAAACTTTCACAAGTTCACTATGTCAACTACAGCAGAAGGTGAACCCAAATTTGAGCTATGCTTGAAAAGTGAGAGCAGCCACATGATCTTTCCCTGCCATGTCTTTCAAAGCTGAGACACATGCTGCAATTTCTTACTGCTTCCCAAAGAAATTCCACCATCACTAGGGGTCCTCAGAAGACACTTCTGCCTGTCCTGACCTCTCAACTGGAACTGAAACTATCTAGAAATAAACACACGGAATCACATAGTGAGATTTTGTGTGCTCATGAAACAGGAAGTGACAACTCCCGAGTGCTTCCCAGCTGAAGAGATCCATAGTTTCTGAGCACAAGAGGCTGCCAAGCTAGAGACAAAGTTAACGCACAGTCACATGCAAGATGACAATACTACTCACGTAGCTTTGCAGAGAACACACTGATAGGTGAACTTGTAATTAATCTCATAGCTATGGCATCGTGTTACTGCTGGCAGTTCAGGATGAATCACAGCTGATTTATGAGCATAGAACTTCCAGAAGGATCCATGGCCATCCCGAACACCATTGATCAGCCAGCAGGCTGCATGGCAAGCCTCATGAACCAGAGTGTCCCGAAGCCGATCTTGGGGGAAGGCAAATGAGAGGAGAGCAGTCAGTCATGGGAAAGGGGACTGCATCCTTAGGCATAGCTGCAGATGCTCTTTAGTAAGACACAAGGGTGACTTTGGACATTGGATTTATCATGTTTGGATAAGATAAAATCCCCTTAAACAAAGTCTTCCTCAGTTCATTCCCAGTATTGTGATTAGCCCTAAATCTGTGTCTTGGTGACTTTATTGCACACCTAATCTGCCTGGGGGGTTGTGTTTGGGGGTGGGGGAGTTGAGACCACTTGTATTTAGACCAAGATTCATTGATCGTTTTTGTAACTTTGCTGCATTTTTCATCTGGAAACAACCAGGGCAGAGCACTGAATTTTCTCCACAATTAGAATGGAGCATTTCAGTTGGAAGAGACCTACAACAATTACCTGGTCCAGCTGCCTAAACACCCTCAGCATGCTACTGAGGGCATTGCTCAAATACTTCTTAAACACTGACAGGCATGGGGCATCAATCACCTCTCCAGGAAGCCTCTGCCGCTGTTCGATAACCCTGTTGGTGATGAATTATTTCCTAATGTCCAGTCTAAACCTACCCTGGCAACAGCTTTGCACAATGCCCACACATCTCCAAGTACTCCAAAGGAGGCTGCCCCAGTGCTGAACACAGCAGGATAATCAGCCCTTACACTGCATTTGACGACCCCAGGGTGCAGCCTGCCCCCTCAGCTGCCAAAGCGTGCTACTGCTGAGCAGCACCCACACAGCCCTTTCTGCAGGGCTGCTCTCCATGCACTCCTCCTGTGTGTACTTGTGCCCAGCATTACTGCATCCCAGGTGGGCTTGTTAAAACCCGTCCCATCACCCAACACACCAATCTACGTAGATCCCTCAATGAAGCATCTTGCCCCTCAGAACACAGAGCACCAGTCAGGTATCATCAGCAGACTTGCTAATGGTGCATTCATCTCCTGCATCCAAGGCACTGAACAGGAGCAGCCCTAGAACTGAACCCTGAGGAACACTACTGGTGACCAGGTAGATATAGCTCAGATTCACTGGTCAGTTGTAACTCTTATTGAGCTTTGGCCTTTTGTATCTTCTCTCTGCATATATGAATCTTTGAAATTTTCTTGTGAAGCCTGACATTGCTTCCAGACCTCATTTCTTTTTTTCCCTCTTGGAGGAAAAAAAAAAAAAAAAAATCTTCCTTTTTCCACAAGGAGTTCCTTGTTCAGCAAAGCTGGTCTTCTACTCTGCTTGCTTCCCTTACAACACAATGGATTGCCTGCTCCTGTGCATCTAAAAGGTGCTTCTCAAAATCTAACCAGCACTCATGGACTCCTATGCCCTCAAAAGCAAATTTTCAGGGTACTCTGTTGTATCTCTCATTATTCATGAAGCTTACTTCAAAATACTGCATAGTGGCAATCACAGAAGCATGGTGGGATGAATCCGATGACTGGAGTGTGGCTATTGATGGCTACAAGCTCTTCAGAAGGGACGGGAGAGGAAGAAGGGACGGAGGTGTTGCCCTCTATGTAAAGAAGTGGTTAGAGTGTAAAGAACGGTTGCTAAAGAATAGCCATGAGCAGGCTGAAAGCTTACGGGTAGGAATTAGGGACCAGGACAACAAGGGGAACTTTGTAGGAGTCCACTACAGGCTACCAGATCAAGCAGAGACTATTGATGAAGCCTTCTTGCTCCAACTTGAGGAGGTAGTGCAAGCAAAGGCTTTCATCCTTCTAGAGGATTTTAACCAGCCTGACATCTGTTGGAAAAGTAGCAGGGTTGGCTGCAGGCAACCCAGGAGGCTCCTAGAGCGCCTAGACAGTAACTTCCTAAGACAAGGAATTAACAGCCCTACACAAGGGGAAGTGTTAGACTTGTCAGGCACAAACACAAGCAAAACCATAAGGGATGTCAAAACTGAAAGCAGCCTGGGCTGCAGTGACCACTCCCTAGTGCAGTTCACTGTCCTAAGGCAGATGAAGCCAATGAGAACCACGGTTAGGACTCTGAATTTTAAGAAAGCAAACCTTTGGCCTTTCAAGGAGCTAATTAATGGGATCCCATGGGAAGCAGCCTTCAGGGGCAAGGGAGCAGAGCAAATCTGGCAGATCTTTAAGGATGGTCTTTATAGAGCACAAAAGACTTCAGTCCCCACATGTAAGAAGTCAGGCAAGGGAGGGGCAAGAGACCACCATGGCTGAGCCATGGACTGCTGGTCAAACTAAAGGGCAAGATAGGGCTACACAGGAAATGGAAAAAGGGACTGGTGTCCTGGAAGAGTACAGGGATGTTGCTTGGGCAGGTAGGAATGATGTCAGGAAGGCCAAGGCACAACTGGAACTGAACTTGGCAGGGAATACTAAGAAAAACAAGAAAGGCTTTTAACAGGTACATTAACCAGTAAAGGAAGGTTAAAAGCATCCCCTTGATGAGCAAAAGCAAGGAGCTAGTGTCAGCAGATGGGGAGAAGGCAGAGACTTTCAACAATGTTTTTGCCTCCATCTTCACTGGTAACCCCTTCCCTCACCACTCTCATGTCACTGGCCTAACAAGTTGGAGACCAGGGTCACAAAGACCCTCCCACTGTAAGTGAAGACAGGGTGTGTGATCAGTTGAAGAATCTGCAGATCCACAAGTCCATGGGACCTGATGAAATACATCCCAGAGTCCTGAAGGAACTCGCTGACGCAGTTGCCAAACCATTCTCCATATTTGAAAAGTCCTGGCAGCCAGGTGAAGTCCCTGGGGACTGGAAGAAAGGAAACATTATACCCATCTTTAAAAAGGGTAGAAAGGAAGACCCTGGGAACTACTGACCTGTCAGCCTTACCTCTTTGCCTGGGAAGACCACAGATCAGATCCTCCTGAATGCCATGCTGAGGCACATGGAGGACAGGGAGGTGATTCATGACAGTCAGCAAGGTTTTAACTAGGAGTAGGTCCTGCCTGACTAACCTAGTGGTTTTCTATGATAAAGTGGTTAAGTCATTAGATAAGGGACACCCTATGGACATGATCTACCTGCACTTGTGCCCGGCCTTTGACAAAGTCCTCCACAACATCCCGCTTGTCAGATTGGAGAGATGTGGATTTGCTGGGTGGACTGTTCAGTGGGTAAGGAATTGGCTGGATGGTCGCATCCAGCAGGTGGTGCTCAATGGCTTGAAGTCCAGTGACAAGTGATGTCCTTCAGGGGTCCATACCGGGACCTGTGCTGTTTAATATTTTTATCAATGGCATAGGCAGTGGGGTCAATGGTGCCATCTGCACACTTGCTTATGGTGCCCAGCTGTGCATTGGTGTTGACACACCGGAGGGACAGGAGATAATCCAGAGAGACCTGGACAGACTGGAGAGGTGGGCCCAGGGAAACCACATTAAGTTCATCTAGAGCAAGCGCAGTGTCCTGCACCTGGGACGGAACAATCCTCACTGTCAGTACAGGCTGGGGGATGAGGTGTTAAGAGAGCAGCCCCATGGAAAGGGACTTAGGGGTGCTGGTGGACGAGACGCTGGACAGGAGCAGACAGTGTGAGCTTGCAGTCCAGAAGGCAAATCATATCCTGGGCTGCATCAAAAGAAGTGTGGCAAACAGGTTCAGAGAGGTGATTCTGCCATTTTGCTCTGGCGAGACCTCATCTGGAGTACTGTGTCCAGTTCTGGAGCCCTCATCATAGGAAGGACACAGACATGATGGAGCAGTCAAGAGGAGGGCCACGAAAATGATCAGAGGGTTGGAGCAGCTCTGCTATGAGGACAGGCTGAGGGAGCTGGGGGTGTTCAGTCTGGAGAGAAGGTGGCTCCAGGGGGACCTAATGGGAGCCTTCTAGTACCTGAAGAAGGCCTATGGAGAGAAGCTGTTTACAAAGGCCTGCAGTGACAGGACAAAGGGCAACGGGTTCAAGCTTGAGAAGAGCAGATTTAGATTGGATGTTAGGAGCAAGGTCTTTACTATGAGGGCAGTGGAGCACTGGAACAGGTTGCCCAGAGAGGTGGTTGAAGCCCTTTCTCTGAAGACATTCAAGGTGAGGTTTGACAGGGCCCTGGGTGACCTGGTCTAGTGGGGATGTCCCTGCTGACTGCAAGGGAGCAAGACTAGATGTCCTCTAGGGGTCCATTCTGGCCCAGACCATTCTATGATTCTATGAATTACAGAACTGGTTCTCCTATGGTACCTGCAACATTGATTTCCCCAAAGTGGAGAGATGAAGGAGAAATAACAGTTACTGTAACCACTGCAGAATAGAACTTCATTTGGCACTGACCTGTCTTTATTCCAGCTTGAAATACTACCAAGAAGGTGGTTAGCTATGATGGAAGAAGTCAGATTTTAGACTGTCATTAGAGTACTCACAGAACTAGAGTTTTTAACACAGGTGTTTAAGAAATACAAACAAATCCCTGCAGTTTATACAAACCCATCTGTTTTCACATGCTGGAGGCTTCCCCAGCCTCTTTGAAGGGTTTTGAGGACAAGTACTACCATAAGGCAATGTAACATTTCAAAGCAGGGTGCAGATCCAGATCTCTCAGGCTTCAAAGAACAAATGTCTCTTTCCTTTTACCTACCTGCAGAGTCACAGACTCTCTCTGAGAGTTCTATCCGAGCAAAACGCTTTGCTTCAGGATCTTTGGTCTGCCCAGTTACACAATAGCCTGCTGTTTTCCTCATTTTCTTATTCCAGATTATTGCCATCTTCTCTGGTAACTGAAAAACAAACCAGTACATTTCACCTACCCTCTCCTACCTCTTACCATCTTCTGTTCCTTTGGCTTCCCCTTAACTCACTGCAAAGCCAGTACAAAGTGTCTCTGTTAGTGCCCTTACCACTGTTGCCACTTCAAATGCAAGCCCACCCTTTACAGCTGCTTGTTCTCATGATCAGGAGTTTCACAATGTAGGATGAGACAAAGCCTCTCAGTTACTTTCATTAGCATCTGTGCTGGTTTGAGGCTCCCAACCCATCACAGCATCCAACAGTAGCCAACACACGCTGCTTAGAAGGAAATACAAGCAAGGTCAGGCATAAAGCAGCATTTGCTCTCCAAAAGTGTTCTTCCCAACTGCAAGCCATTTGCAGGTTCCTTTGCATTTAAGAGCCCTTAAAGTTGTTTTCTGATGTTTTGGGGAGTGTTTAAGAATCTCTCTGTACTGTCAGTATCCACAGTAGACTCCCCTACCATCTGCATGTTTTTTCTCAACTCACAACTTGCCATTTCAATTAGGTTCACCTTCACACAGCCAGAGGGTGAATAATCACCCCACTCTAGTTTATCCTCTGTGCTGCTTCTAATTTGGTAAGTCCTTATTGCATCTATCTTGGTTTGCTTTGTCCTACTAACAGTATTCTGCCACTTGTATTAGTTTATGTGCTTAAATAAATGGGTGCCATAATAGCGAGTGCCATGGTACAGCACCAAAGCACTGGGGACCAAAGCATCTTGCTTTCAACCATAGTGAGCCTGTCCAGCCTAGCTTTATGTGAGATCATGACCTGGTCTGTCCCTGGTCAGCTCAATAATTTTTTCCTCAGTTGCACAGACACTTTCCTTCCCAAAGGAAGATCTGTTGAAACAACCAAAGGCAACAACCTCACTTTCAGGGGTGTTTCTCACCAAAAGACTGTCTGCAGTATCCCAGATGATGTAAAGGTCAAGACAGAGGATCTCTGAAACCAAACTTATTTGGCAGACAACTTACAGCTTTAACTTCACTCAAAATTCTTACTTAAACCCTAAGAAGCTGTAGAACAGCAGACACAAACATGCCACAGGAATGAAGACTGCATGTTGCACGGCTAAGCATGAGGCAGCAGGCCCTGGCACCAAAAGGAAGGGCTCTTACCTGTTTTGTCTGCTCCTCAGCACACACTCCTGTCACTTGCCTGCTGTCAGCTGAAGGCAAGCAAAGTTACTCTACAAGCAACTAACAGGCTGCAATAATACTGCAGTTCATTAAGACACGTTACTTCAGTAAAAGCTGGATGAGCAACAGCACTGGGCAACCTTGAGCTTCCTTCAGCAGCAGAAAGCCTTTGCTACCACAGAGGTAGCCACAGAAACATTCCCAGGCTGCTGCATGGACAACCATGCAGGTACTAGAAAATACATGAAGACAATCATCAATCACCACTTCAACAGTGAAACTGTGTCCAAGGCACCTTATTTAGCAGTTTCTCTCCTCAAGGGCTCTTGGACACCACTGACACTTCAGGATAGTTCTCCACTGCTGCTGTGAAAGCAAACCAAGTAGAAACCCTGTCACAGAAATGGCTTGAATTCAAACACAAGCCTTGGCTGCAAAGCTCAATTTCTACTAAATGAAGAGGAAAGAGAGTACTAACATCAAAAGTGAGGAGCAACATCTCAACTAGCATTTTAGAATTGTAGTTTTAGTCTAAAGCCAACCTTCTGCTCAAAAATGGTGGTGTTATACAGACAGTAGAGCTTCTGAGTCAGCTCCTCTTTATTCTTCTTGAAATGCTTCACATAGTGGGAATCTGGATTTGAGAGATCTTGCAAGAAACATCCAGGCACTGAGCACACCCTGAGCCTGCAAGGAAGAAAAAAAAAAAAAAATATTACTGTTATCTTTGGGATGCTGCCACTCCAGAAACCTCTCCTGACCCTTTTCACTAGCTTACCCTCCTGAGACCAGTGGGGTGTCTATTGCTGTTGAAACAGTTCTGCAGTTATTTCATTAATTCCCAAAACTAGATTGGGAGGACTCCTAAGTAAGAAGAGAGGGTGGTTCTAGTTACTGTGAAACAACAAACCACATGTAAGCAACAGCAAATCACATCCAAAACCTGATCAATATCTAAACAGCCCTAACTTGATCACTTACGATAAAGCATCTTCTCAGAAACAAAGATGTTCTGACAATCCTCAGGATTCCATTCAAGGGAAGCAGATATTCCACTATGATTGTTTGCTTCAGTACTGCAGCACTCTGACAAAGCCTCAGCTCTGAAGACACCATTTAAAGGTTTTGTGTTGGCATACACCATTACAAATGAATAAAGGCAACAGCACACAGCCAAAGGCAGAACAAAGGCACATGTTAGAAACGAAAAAACAACATTCTTCTGAACAGCTTCAGCTGCACCACAGCTAGGTAAAACCCCAGGAATTCTGCGAGCTATGAGAATACAGGTCAAAAATACCAGGAGAGGTTCATAAAAAGGCATTGAATTGAATCAGTCTGGATAAATGCTCAGAGGCAAGCAGCTGAAGAGTTAGAATCTGCAGGGCCAGCACACACTAGCAGTACGTTATGCCAAGGCAAGCTACTCAAGGAGAGGCTGAGGGAGCTGGGATTGTTTAGCCTGGTCAAGAGGAGGCTCAGGGGAGACCTTATTGCTGTCTACCACTATCTGAAGGGTGGTTGTGGCCAGGAGGAGGTTGCTTTCTTCTCTCAGGCAACCACCACCAGAACAAGAGGTCACAGTCTCAAGGTGTGCCAGGGGAGGTTCAGGCTCGAGGTGAGGAGAAAGTTCTTCACTGAGAGAGTCATTCACTGCTGGAATGGGCTGCCCATGGAGGTGGCGGAGTCACTGTCCCTGGAGATGTTCAAGGAGGGTTTGGACATGGCACTTGGTGCCATGGTCTAGTCTTGAGGTCTGTGGTAACAGGTTGGACTTGATGATCTTTGAGGTCTCTTCCAACCTTGGCGATACTGTGATGCCAGATGCATTCGGCATCAATTCCTCTAAGCAGAAAGTAGTTTATATTCCCCCTGTTACATCCAAGACTGAAAGCTTTGCCATTTCCAGCTACTTAACCATTAAACGACTGCAGAACTGGTAGCAGAAGTTTCAAGGTACCAGAAAAATCACAACATTGCCCTACACAAAAAGCTCAAGCACTAGAATATCATAAAGCCGGAGAAATATTGTTACCTTTTCTTTGTCTTTGCTGATTCTGACCAACTGAGCAACTCCTCCTTTGAAATTCTTTCAGAAGGTGTTTCTTGAAGTGAAATGGAGTTTGGCCTTAGTGTCTTGACTCCCTCCCCTTTCAAGGGCTGGGCACCTTCCCAGGGTGGTTTGCTGTTCTCTAGTTCAACAGAGAGTCCCAGGAATACACACCGTCAAAGAAGCGAGAGCAAAGACATCGGCAACCAGGTAACAGAGAGCTGTGACAGGAGTCAGGCACTGGACAGGTCTGAGTGCAGCTGAAAGAATTGGGAGTGTGCAGCCTGAAGAAGACACCAGGGAGACTTTAGAGCTGCATTTCAGTATCTGCAGGGGACCTGCAGGCAGGTTGGGGAGGGACTGCTCAGAAGGGCTTGCGGGGATAGGCCGAGGACAGTGGTTTGGAACTGGAGCAGGGCTAAGTTAGGTTGGGCATCAGGAGTAAGTTCTGCACAGTGAGGGTGGGGGAGACTGGCACAGGCTGCCCAGGGCTGTGCTTGAGGCTCCATCCCTGGAGACACTCAAGTTCAGCCTTGCCGTGTCCCTGTGCAGCCTGCTCTACCTGGAGGTCTCCCTGGTGCCTGCAGCGGGGGTTGGACAGGATGACCTTTGAGGGTCCCTTCCAACCCCAGGCAATCTGTGAAGCTGATGGAAGAGCAAATTCTTGTTCCACGCTACAAAAATCACCAGGCAGTGAAGGAGTGGCAGACTGCACATTTTCAAACATCCAGCTATGAAGGTGGTGAGAGCAAAGCATTTATGACCTCAACTCCAGCATTTTTATGCCCTTTCACCAATTCAAAATACATCAGCAGCAGCACACTGGGAACCATAACGTAAAGGCCCAGTTTGAACAAAAAAGTCCTTCTTGCCTTCTGTCATGTACCTTAGCTCAGGTTGTTTCACAGACAAGTTCCAATCAAGCAGCTACCCATTTCCCCCTGCAGAGAATTGCTAAAATGACTCTTGCACCAGAAATCAAGGATCGCCTCAAGGTTTGCAGCTGCAGTAAATGTTCTTTTCTGTAACTGATCCTGTCTGGGCCACTTGTCTCCTTCCACTGCCTAGGTAGAAGACAATGCAGTTGCCAGCTCAATTCTAGAATGTGTTGTCTCTACATCAGCGTATTCCAGTTTAAAAAAATGCTGTTTTCTAGGACATATTTCTGTGCTGCCAGCCATTCTCTTTCATAGTTCCCTGTTAGCAAGGAAGGCATCCTGTGTTTATTTCTCTAGACAAGAGATTTGTTTTCTCCTGCTCTTACTCAGCAACAGCCCATTTCCGCCTTTGCAGTCTGTCAGTTGGAGCTCACTGCAGTTAAAGGTGAGAAGCAGCTACTGACTTAGGAAATTCTCATGATGAACCAGATTTGAAATAGAAGTTCTAAAGCTAAACACTAAATGACCAGCATCCAATCTGAAAATCTAAAAAAACTGCCTACAATGACAGGAATGACAAAAACAAGCAATAATAAGAAAAAATGCCATCTTGGTGCCAAGGGACCAGCCCAAGCACTTCTCAGATTTCCCATTTTCTTTAATCAGCTGCAAGGTGCTGGGTTGCACTTTTACAGGACACACCACACAAATGGAGAGAATGGGGCAGTTAGCACCATCACTGCTGCAGACTGCAAATCCAGAACCATGGCTTACCTGTTGTGCTTGGCTGGTAGACAGTTTTGCTTGTGCTCAAGATTGGTCTGTGTGGTACACTCTGCTTCCTTACTCGTTCTATTAGTGATTCAAACTCATCCTCTGAGCTGTACAATTCTACTTCTGCACTTTGCTGCAGTGCCACAGCTGGCACATTACTTTCTGTGCTCTTTTCACAGTTTTTTTCTTTCCTTCTCCTGAGTAAGTCTGGACTGCCCCTGGAAATTGACTCTCCTACATCTTGTGGAGGTGGGAGCTTCACATACCCCCAATTCTCTTTCAAGCCTTTTATCCCTCCTTTTTGGTAGCCATGCCATGGGCTTTCTACAATGACGGAATCTTCACTGTCACTTGAAGCCTCTAGATACTGCAATTCTTGGCAGCAAGTGGTTTTCTTTCCAGAAGTCATCAACTGCTTTGGGGTCTGAAGATCCTTTTGTGCTGCAAGTCAAAAGAAACAGTTTAAAGTTTTCTCAATTTTATTTAGGAGACTTGCATTTGTCTTAACACAAAAAGGCCAGGAAAGATGGAGGGAGGTGAAGAGGAAGAAGGTAACTTTGCATTCTCTTTATCACACCCTGCTCGTTTAGCATCATACTAAATGGAAAGTCACTGAAGAGTGTATCTTAAAAACAAGTAGCTTAAACCCCACATGGCTGTATGAGCCACCAGGCCTAACAGCACCAGTGAGAGCTGGCAGAATCTTCATTCATAAACATCATAGAATGGGTCAGAAGAAAACTTAAAGCTTGTCCAGCTCCAACCCTCTGCTATGAGCAGGTACATCTCCCACTAGCCCAGGCTGCTCAAAGCCTAGTCCTGCCTGGCCTTAACACCTCCCAGGAGGAGGCATTGATAACTCCTCTGGGTAACCTGATCCAGTGCCTCACCACCCTCACTGTACAAAACCCCTTCCTTTAGTCTAAATCTCCCCTTACCTAGTTCCAAACCATCACCCCTTGTCCTGTCACAGCAGCCCTGCTAAAAAGTCTGTCCCCAGATTTCTTATAAGCCCCTTTAAGCACTGAAAGGCCACAAAGTCTCCCTGGAGCTGTCTCTTTTCCAGGCTGAACAACCCCAACTCTCTCAACCTTCTGTCACTGGAGATCTGTTCCATCCTTCTGATTATTTTTCTGACCATCCTCTGGACCAGCTTCATGTCTTTCTTGTGCTGAAGACTCCAGAGCTGGACACAGTACTCTAGATGGGGTCTCACCAGAGTGGAGGACAGGGAGAGAATCACCTCCCTTGACCTGCTGGTCACACTTCTTTTGACGTAGTCCAGGACATGGTTGGCTTTCTGGGCTGCTGAGTGCACATTGCTGGCTCTAGCAGTGTCCCCATGTTCTTCTCCTTAAAGGCTACTCTTGAGCCACTCCTCACACCCAGCCTGGATTTGTGCTTGGGATTGCCCCAGCTCAGGTGCAGGACCTTGCACTTGGCCTTGTTGAACTTCATAGGTGTACACAGGTCCATCTCTCACCTCATCCAGGTCCCTTCCCTTCACTGCACTGCCTGCATCGCACAGTAGTTATCCTTCGCACACCTGCTGAGAGCACACCGAACCCCACTGTCCATGGCACAGACAAAGACTTCAGTGACACTGGCCCTGGTGGAACAGCACTGGCCTCTTCTTGAGCTTCAAGCCACAATCATCCAAACAAGTGCTGCTGGCCAAAGAGCTGTGTGACAGCACGTGGCCAGAGATCCCAGCAGCTGCTCTTCCCTCACCCATCGGCACTGGGACCCCATCATAAGAGACCAACATTTTTGCCAGGGATGACTTGCCCTTCAGGAAGCCAGGTTAGCTGTCACCACCCACCTCCTGATCTTCCATGTGCTTTAGCATAGCTTCCAGAAAGGTCCACTCCATGGCCTTGCATGGCACAGAGGTGAAATTGGCCTGTGATTCCCTTTGTAAAAAATGGGTTACGTTGCCCTTCATTGGGTTACTGCTGAATAGTGGCCTAGCAACTTCAAACAGTCTTCTCAGCACCTGCAGATGCACCTCCTCAGTTCCTGTGGACTTGTGCACCCTCATGTTCCTCAGATGGTCTCAAACGCGGTCTTCTGCAGTGGATGGTTCTTCATTCTTCCAGTGTCTGCCTTTGTCTTCTGGGGCAGTATGGCTGAAGCACTGAGTGAAGGCTGAGGCAAAAAAAGTTGTTGAGTACCTCTGTCTTCTCCATATCCCAGGCATCCTGCTTTCCTCCAGAGAGGACTCACATTTTCCCCAGGCTTCCTGTTACCACTGACATACCTATAGAAGCTTTTCTCATTGCCCTTGAAGTCCCTGGCTACATTTAATTCTAACAGGGCTTTGGCTTTCCTAATCTTATCCTTGGCCTTAAGAACAATTTCTTGGGATGCCTCCCAGTTTACCTGTCCTTGCTGCTCACCTTCTGTAGTTTCCTTTTTGTTCCCAGTAAAAGTTCATGTAAGCATAAGGCCGAATATTTCCTATTCAAGTGTTGTAAACCACCAAGTGAAGTGTGACAAAACTCACTCATTTAGTTGGTCAGATCATAGTCTACAGCACCAAGGACACACTTGTCATCTGATATCTCACATCTGACCTACCAACACCAAGGGATCATGTCAGATTTATTGGTTATGACTTCTCAGTGATTCTTCTGGTCCACTTTTGTTCCCTCATTTCTCCTCCAGAAAGTATTTCATGAGCTTTTTGGCAGTCTGTAGCTGGCACATCTTTCAGAGCCAAAATTCACAGCAGCTGCAAGAGATCCCACCTCTTGCTCAGGGCTCAAAGCTTCTCCAGGTTCACATGTGACCACGTCTATCATCCTTCACCTAGTAGAATTCTATCACCTAACCACTGGCCTAGTGTAAAGAATTCCAGAGCCTGGCTCCATCCTTCCAGCAAAGCCCAATTTGCTCACAGCAACAAGAAACATATCAGGCAGTTGCAGTTAGGCTCTGAACAGTGGTGAACCAAGGCACTTCCCATCCCTTGCTCGGTGGGAGGGCTCCTCTATTCAGGCAAGCACAGCTTCCTCAAGACACGGCTTGCCAGGATGTCTTGTAGCCAGTATTAACAGGACAACACACACAGGACCTTGACTAAAGAAGCTTCAAGATAAAGGACTCTAGAGTGGGGCTCTGCAAAACCCATGGGCAAGACTGGCCTGATCACCACCATCTGCATCAAAATCCAAGTGTCCAGCTTAACAACAGCCACCTTCTGCTTGCTGTCTTTTGGCCATATGCTGAGTTGGCACAGCCATGGGAATGCCTCTTAACACATCACAAGTCCTTCATCCAGAGTGATGATCCCAGATTTACAGCTCAGTCTAACCCACCACAAGCTGCTACTCTCTTCTACAGACTCAAATACCGTCAGACAGCCAACTGTACCTGCAGATCCACAGCAATACTTCAAAAGGTGAATTAGTCAGAATATTACCATGCTTTCCTCTGTAACCCCCAAAAGAAATAGCAAAGCCTCTTGACTCTATGACACTCAAGAACATGTCTCCTGCATATCTGCTGCTGGAGAATTACCTACCATTCTTTGTCATGCCCTTTCTCATTTTGAAGTCACAGAAGAAACCACCTGAGTCATCAATGAAATCCTTCAAACTGTAAAAAAAGATGCAAAAAAGTTGCTCTTACTAAAAAGGCAAAGCAAAGCAAACCACCCGAGATAATGCTATCAGGAGCTCACAGCAAATGCTGCCAACTCCAATAGGAGTGACAACGTAACAGACCCCTTTGCATCTGACCTGAACACACAGGATGAGCACATTACAGGTCACAGAACACTAGGGGTTGGAAGGGATCACTAAGCCCCCCAACCTCCCCTGCCAGAGCAGGATCATCCAGGACAGGCCACACAGGAACACAACCAGGCAGGTTCTGAAAGCCTCCAGAGAAGGAGCCTCCACAACCTCTCTGGGCAGCCTGCTCCAGGGCTCCAGCACCTTCACACCAAAGTTTCTCATGTTGAGGTGGAACCTCCTGGGTTCCAGCTTGTATCTGTTGTTGCTTGTCCTGTCGCTGGGCACCACCAAACAGAGCCTGGCACATTCATCCTGACCCCCACCCCTCAGATATTTACAGACATTGCTTAGATCTCCTCTCAGCCTTCCCTCACAGGAGAGATGTTCAAGCCCCCAAGTCATCCTTGTAGGCTCTGTTGGACTCTCTCCAGCAGGTCTCAGTCTCTCTTGAACCAGGCAGCCCAGAACTGGACACAGTATTCCACGTGTGGTCTCAGCAGGGCAGAGCAGAGGGGCAGGAGAATCTCCCTAGCCCTACCCGACACACTTTTCTTGCTGTGCCCCAGGATGCCCTTAGCCCTCTTGGCCACCAGGGCACATTGCTGTGCCGTGCTGAACTTGCTGCCCACCAGCACTCCAAGGTCTTTCTCCACAGAGCTGCTTTCCAGCAGGACCTACAGCTACTGGCACCTGGCATTGCTCCTCCCTAGATGCAGGACTCTGCACTTATCCATATTGAACTTCATGAGGTTCCTCCTCGCACAGCTCTCAGCCTGTCCAGGTCACACTGGATGGCAGCACAGCCTGGCTGGGTGTCAGCCGCCACCACCCCAACCCCCCAGTTTCATGTCATCAGTGAGCTTGCTGAGGGTCCACTCAATCCACTCATCCAGACCACGAATGAAAACATTGAACAAAAGTGGACCCAGTACTGATCCCTGAAGAGCACCACTGGCCACAGGTTTCTGTCTGCCCTCACTCCCACCTATGTATCTGCCTAAGAATCACCAAAACTTTTGACCCTTTTCCACCATTCTGAACAGAGGTGATTAAAAAAAGTCATCAATTACAGCACCCACCTTGTGTCCAGTTTTTTAGAAGCAGATTTGGGAGTTTTCATTCTAGTTAAAACTGAAGACAAAAAAAAAAATTGATTAAAAGCAGAGTTCCATTTATTTTGTTATGCTATTTTTTAAGAGAAAAACTTGCGGCTTGTGAAAATTTGGTCTAGAGCCTTCAAAAACAGTCCAAACAAACAAAAACAGATCACCCACCAGGAAATCCCAAAACAAACAGGATAATCCTTTACACAACTTCAGGTCTCAATTCTTTACAGCTGACAACAGCTTTTTAGTATTTTTCTAGTTCAACTATTGCCCAGCACAAAGCCAGGTAAAAAGTGCTGGGATGTCTTGCAGGATCCAGTGTAGCTTCCTCATACACCTGGATCATTGTGAGTGGAAATGAACATTTTCTCCAAGCATTTCAACGACTGCAGGCAGCAGTTTTCATACTGCAAAGGAGTGTCCATGTACCTGTGGCACTGGGTCACTCCAGCACCTCGTAACAATAACAGTAGAACAGCAGAGTTCTAACACAGTGGTTAGTAGGTCGAGAGGTTCTCCTGCCCCTCTACTCTGCCCTGCTGAGGCCACATCTGAAACCTTGTGCCCAGTTCTGGGCCCCTCAGGTCAAGAAGGAGCTCAGGGAAGTGCTGGAGAGAGCCCAGCCCAGAGCCCCCAAGCTGCTGCAGGCAGTGAACATCTCCTGTGAGGCCAGGCTGCGGGAACTGGGGCTGGCAGCAGAGGAGCCTGAGGGCTGCCCTCAGTGCTGTGCTAAAGATGTGCAGGGCAGTGTGGGCAGGACGCAGCCAGGTTCTGCCTAGGGGTGGCCAAGGGCAGCACAAAGGGCACTGGGTGCCAGCTGGAGCAGAGGAGGTGCCAGGGGAAGAGGAGGGGAAACTTTGTCGGTGTGAGGGTGCTGAAGGCCTGGAGCAGGTTGCCCAGAGAGGTTGTGGAGTCTCCTTTTCTGGAGACTTTCCAAATCTACCTGGATGTGTTCCTGTGTGCCCTGCCCTGGGTGACCCTGCTCTGGCAGGGGGGTTGGACTGGATGATCTCTGGATGTCTCTTCCAGCCCCTAACATTCTGTGTTTCTTTGTGTGTTTTAATACTACGGTTCAGTAATAAATGCACTTTAATCACTCCAGGAATACTGTGGTGACTGTTAGAAATGAAAACATTGTTCAAGAAGCAGGACTCTACATGCCTAAAGTAAGGACCCCTGAGAGACTACCAGAAATACTCTCAAAATTGCACACCATTGCTAGGAGAGATTCAGGAGGATTGAAGAGTGGAGGGGGGAAGGGGAAAATTTCATTAGAGCATGAATCAAGCTGGGGAGATAAACAACGGCCCCTTCTTCAGAAAGGAAAGGGCCAAAGGAAGAGTCAAGAAGTGTTTCTTCTTACAGTCTGAAGCTGCATGCATGACTTCAGTAGGATTATAAACTTTTGCACAATGCCATAAAACTCCAAACCTAGAAAGCAGGTTTGCTTGATAGAGCTTTTATGGCTGATTGGCAGATTCCAGTAGCAAAAGTAGGAGCTGAGATACACCCAAAAGCTGCCCTAAAAGCACACTGTAAGTTAAAATGCATAGAATGGGCCCAAATGGAAGCACATGAGGCAGAAGGAGAACTACTCAAGATCACAGAATGGTAAAGTTGGAAGGGACCCCGAAGATCACACAGTTCCAACCCCTCGCCATAGGCAGAGACACCTCCCACCAGAACAGGTTACTCAAGGCCTCATCCAACCTGCCCTTGAACACCGCCGGGGAGGGAGCAGCCACAACCTCCCTGGGCAACCTGTTCCAGTGTCTCACCACCCTCACTGTAAAGAACTTCTTCCTAACATCTAGTCTAAATTCCCCCTCTGCCAGTTTAAACCCACTGCCCCTCATCCTGTCACTGCAAGAGCTCATCGATAGTCCCTCCCCAGCCTTCCTGTAGGCCCCTGCAGATACTGGAAAGCTACTATAAGGTCTCCTTGAAGCCTTCGCTTCTCCAGGCTGCAGAGCCCTAACTCTCTCAGCCTGTCCTCATAGATCTCGAACATCAGAAAGGACTTGGAGCCAAACATTGATTTTAGCACCTTAGCAACCCTCATCATCATAGTCATTACAAAAGCAGTAACCTCAGCATCTGCATCCTTCCAAGCACCACAGCAAGGTGGCTCACTGACATGATTTTAGGCCCAGACAGCTGCTGAGCCCCACAGGTACTCACACCAGTGCCTCCTCCACTGCCCTAGTGGGATGGGAAGGAAAACTGGCAATAAAAAGGAAACACTTGTAGGCTAAGAAGAGTTGACTAGAAGAGCACAGACCATCAGTAGTAAGCCTAACACTACTGAGATGCTGTAGAAAGCAAGTGACAGTAAACGCAGCTACCCTCTGTGCTCACCCTAGCCAGTTCTCCCCTTACACAGTGGGGATGATGCCAACACAGGATCTAGTGCCTGGTGGCTGCAGCCTTCCCAGCCTCTTAGGTTTAAAAAATAACAACATTACCCATCTCCTAATCCAGCAGGACACTGACTACAGCACAAATGGTCAGTGTTCCAAGTTCCAAGAAGCAGCACCAAGCCAATAAGGCTGAGAGCTGGGCAGAGGAAATCCAGAACTTACAGAAGAATGACTTTCATCAGTTCTCCTCAGTTTCTTGTCTCTTGGCACACGTTTCCATTTCACTCTTTCCTACAGCTGCCACTACAGCCACAGCAGTGCAATAGAATAGCTTTGCAAATCTCAACTAGTTACTCTCAGCTACCTTCCACGTCAGAGCTGACACATGACTTTGGCCTCAACAGCCTCCTAGACAAGAGGCCACACAAACACAGGACAACGTAGGTTGGAAGAGACACTACAGATCATCTCTCCAACACACTTCTGCCCTGGGCAGGAACACCTCTCAGCTAGACTTGGGTTGCCCAAGGCCTCATCTAATCTGGCCCACCTCCAGGGAGGAGGCATCCACAGCGTCCCTGGGCAGCCTATTCCAGAGACTCACCACCCTCATACTAAAGAGCTTCTTCCTCAGCTCCAGCCTAACCCTGCTCTCACTCAGCTTCAAACCATTCCCCCTTGGCCTGTCACTAGATAGCCTCAGCAGAAGTCCTCCTGCAGCCTTCCTGCAGGATCCCTTCAGGTACTGGAAGGCAGCTCTAAGGTCCCTCTGGAGTCTTCTCCAGGGTGAACACCCCCAGCTGCCTCAGACGGTCCTCATAGAGGTCCTCCAGCCCTTGGATCATCTTTGTGGCCTCCTCTGGATTCACTCCAGGAGCTCTGTGTCTTTCTGGGGACATCAGAACTGGAGGCAGAATTCAAGAAGAGCAGAAAACAAACAGAGCAAATCATTAAATATTTGACTTTAGAAAGTTACAGGAAAGTGAATAATCCCCAAATGCATGGTCAGTGTTGAAACGTTCAGATTTAAAAGGCCAGGAGTGCATTTTAATTTAACCAGACGTGAGCGGAAAGGCTTGGCAACACTCAAGATCATTTACATGGTGTGAGCAGGAGCACAGCACGAAATCTAAAGTGGTAAGAAATCTGCCTTAAAAGCAGCAAGACTCCCCAACAGGACTCCCACGCTGGCATGACAGCACCATGGTACTGAATATCAGCAGCAGGTGCAACTCAGCCCATGACACATGCAAAAGGCAAAGTCAATACAACTTGACTTACAGCTTAAATCATCTCTGTTGAAGTGTTGAATACATCAGGAGGAATATACAGCAAGATTCAAAACCCTGAAATAACTCACCAGTCTGAAACCCACTCGAGATATGGTAGAATCATGACCAGTCCATCTGAGGAGTAGACTAAACAGAACTCATGCAACAGGTGAAAAACAGTCTGGACCACCCCAGCACAGTATGCCAGTCAGAATGGCTACAACCAAATCAAAAAGCCTAAGCATCAGGTTCTGTACACAAAGATAGGATGTTACATACACAAAAATTTAGTGTTCAGTTCCATCACGCCAAGGCCTCGATCTACTATGAAAAGCCAAAAGCATCCCTCTGAATGGTTAAGACTCATGCAACAAGAGTTGTGATGCATAAGAAGGTGTTCCGAGTAGTTTAGACATGTTTCCAATGGCAACTGCCTGGAGAAAGCATTTAGTCAAAGGTGCTCTGCAGAGCAGGAGGAAGCAAGAGAGTGACAAGCAATAGACAAAACTGATGCAACAAGAAAATAACAAAGCAAGGCAGAAAGCATCCAAGATGGAAAGATGAAATTCAAGCTCACTGCAACATACACCTACCAACACTGCCCTTCCAGGAGAAAGCTTAATTTTGCAGCAGTTGTAAGGGGAAAAAAAAACCAAAAAATCATGTGCAAAAACTACTGAACTAGACAGAAAACTATAATGTTTGTACTCCTTCAGCAAACAAACTCATGTGCTGTTACTTACACGTCTCAAATTCATCATCACTGCTGGAAGAGAAGTACAGGGCATAGCTGCAAAAAATAAAACACAGAATAGTATTAGGAATGTGAAGTTGAAAACAAGCAGATCCTCATCTGCCCCAGTCTGAAAGGCCAGTAAGCACTGAGAATTACACAGTGAAAATGCACTAAACATCTCCAACAGGCTGGATTGTCTTAAGTCGGACAAAAGATAAGCATTAGAACCTGCTTATTGAAAACTGCAGCAGTTATATGTGCTCATCATATACTGCTGGGTTACCTACACTTGCAGTAAGTGCAACTGCATGCACTGATAGAGGTCTAGGAAAGAGCAGCTGGAAAGTTGCTCAGCAGAAAAGGACCTGGAAGTGCTGATCACCAGCCAGCTGAAAATGAGCCAGCCTGCACCCAGGTGGCCAAGAATTCCAGTGGCATCCTGGCTTGGATGAGTAATGGTATGGTCAGCAAGAAAAGGGAAGTGATTGTCCCCTTGCTCTTGACAATAGGGAAGCCACATCTCAGATACTGTGTTTTGGGCCACTCATTACAGGAAAGACATTGAGGGGCTACAGCATGTCCGGAGAAGAACAAAGCTGGTGAAGGGTCTAGAGCATGAGAATGGGTTGCTTAGCCTGGAGAAATGGAGGCTCAAGAGAGGTCTTACTGCTCCCTGAAAGGAGAATGTAACAAGGAGGGTCTTGGTCTCTTCTCTCTAATATCAGGTGATATGATGAGAGGAAACAGTCTCAAGTTGGACCAGGAGAGGTTTAGGTTAGAGATCAGTAAAAATTTATTCACTGAAAAGGCTGTGAAACACTGGAACAGGCTGTGCAGGGAAGTGGTGGAGCTGCCATCCCTAGAGAGACTTTGAACATGTGTAGCTGCAGAACTTCAGTGGCACAGTTCAGTGCTGGATTGGTTGTGCTAGGTTAACTGCTGGAACCGGTGACTTCAAAGGTTTTTTTCCAGCCCAAATAACTCTGTGATTTTAATATTCAAACAAAAACCAATTGCTATCAAAATCTGAAATATTAAATCATTTGGAAGCAGCCACTTAGGACATTGGTTTGGTTTAAACTGAGGTTTGGTGTCAGAAGGGATAGGAAGCTTGTCTCTCACCTTACACATTGTTTATGACCACACTGAAAACGCCGAGTTGTATCAAGTCTGAAAGCTAACAACGTGCAGCAATGACAAAAGCTGCTTCTGTGCCAAATGCACTTCCATGGAATTGCCAGGAACATTTAGCAAGCTACCGTAGCCTTCACGAAGCTATTTTAAGACGTGGAATGGATACTTTACCACTTACTTGTATGCAATTCTCACACGAACGCAGAAGCAAGCCATAATACTCTCAAATTATTTGATTTTCTAAAGAATCCAAACACTGGCAACTCGAAGAGCACACCGCGAGATTGCTCGAAGATCCGAAGAAAACATCTTTAACTGAAGTTCCTCAGACCGTAAAGCTTCACTCTGAAACGTGTCAACACCTATAGCTACCACAGCCCAGCCTCCAGCGCCCTCTGGGCCTCTATTTCGATGCAGTCGATGCAGACACCCACGGACGCCGCCGCGCGGGCACGGGCCCGCAGCCGCACCGAGCGCCCTCACCTGCTGCCCCGATGGCCTCGGCTCCCTGCGGCCACGTTCCCAGGGCCGTGGCCTCCTCCTACCGAGCGGCAAGACGAGTCCCCGCCGGATGGCGCCGAGGGACCGCCGCCGGGACGCGTCCCGGCTCCGCTCGCTGCCCGACCCCGGCCTTGGCCGGCGCTAGCGGAGCCCTCTCCGTCTCGGGGAGCCTGCGGGCGTCTCTGCTGCGGCGGGGCTCGGCAATGCGCCTCGTCGAGCCGCGGAGGAAAGAGAGCATCAGCAGCCGGCCGGGACAAGGGGCTGCATACGGCGCCGCAAGGGCGGAGGGCCAACGGCTCCCGCCGCCCTGCTGCCCGCTCCATCGCGCTTCAAACCGCCCGCGCCCGGCCGCAGCGCTTCCGGGGCACGACACCAGGCCGCATGCGCGCAGCGCGGCCCCGAACTCGCGCACAGCAGCGACCGACGCCCGCACCGCATGGCCGGGCCGCAGGAGCGGCTAACGCGCTCCCGACCCAGGCAGCCGCTGCTGACGGGGGAGGGTCAGGGAGTAAAGGCCACTACGCTCCCTCCTCGGCTCTAAACAGGCACAGCATCCCGGCCGCGTGGCCTCGGTGCACCAAGCAGCAACCCCGGAAGAAACCGGAGCCTCAAGGTAAGCCCAACCGGAACATAAAACACACCAGCAACACCCCTTCCACAATTCACAAGGCTGACGCTCTCAATTTCAAAAGGCAGCCCTTGACCAAGCACAGAGGTCCCAGAATTAGGCATACACACATCCCAGAAATTTGGGTGGGTTCAGTCTAGTGGAAGCAGAAACATCTATGTACCAGATCTACACTTACCTGTGATTGTTCCTGCTGAAATAAAGAGCAATACTTAAAACAAAATGACAAAGGGAGACGAAAAGGACAGCAGCTGAGAACACTGTGACAGCAACACAAGGGCACTAGAAAACATGAAACAAATCAAACTGTCAAACCAAAGCTTTATTTTGTTTAAAGTCTTTGCTGCAGTACCCAGGACTGTGCCCTCTATCCATAATAAACAATCATTCCCTAAAGGTCTGAATTTGGCACCAGTTTGTGTTTACTTCAAACACCTGTGGGAAGGATTAAATTCCAAATCAAAAAAAGATTTTTTTTTTTTCAACAGAACAGGAGCTGCCATCATGAAAACCCATCAGTTGAGTTACTGGAGAAGCTTAAACACAAAACAAAAACCCAACGTCCTTACCTAAACCAACACATTACAGAGAGCTCCAAAACAAGAGGTCAAACATTAAAAGGCTGATATAGGCTCAAGTGGTTTATAAAACCGATAAAAAAAGACTACACCAGCAAATACGCCCTTTCAGTCCACAGTTCAGAAATTCATGAAGGAAGCAACACTCGCTAGCTGGAAATCTTCTTGTGGGACAGCCACACAGCCAACACACCAACAGCAGGACCCAAAATCCAATGTTAAAATGCTCCAGTTTCCAAGCCACATAAAATGAGAGAAATTTGTGGGAAGATCAAATCAATTCATGAAGTCATAATTGGTTGGGTAGTTCAAACTTCCCCTAGCAACTACTATGTCACACGCATGGCCTCACATGTACACGGCTCAATCCCATCCAAATTCCTCATGGAACAGAAGGATCCCAGGCTCTATTGAGTCTTTCCCTATCATGCAAGAAATGTCTGGCTGTGCTTTAATCACCATCATGTGTTACTTCAGCCACAGAGTACCAGGCAAATTAAGTAGAAATGCACAGTTTTCATCTCATCATCTCTGCAGAAGTGTTTGAGAGGCTCAGTTGCTGGAGGGCTCGGCGCAGGCGCAGCCAGTCCCACTTCATGCAGACTCGCTGGCCTCTACTGGCTTAATCATGTGGTCGGGCTTGTTGCCAGCAGCGTAGTGCTCCCACATCTGCAGGTACAGCCGCTCCAGGTCCATCGTGTACTGCTTCGTGTTGAACAGAGGACTGGATATTCTCTGCTTCCACACTTTGCCACGGACTTTTTTCAGGCTACAAAGAGAGTTACATCAGTCAGAAAAGGTTCCGAGCACTTTGCAGCACAGTTTGCTTCCAAAAATCTATTTCAGCAAACCCAGAGATACCAGTACAACCACTTCAAAAACATCTCCTTCCTTCATCTTCCACCAAATTTGTACTGCTGTTTCATCCCCTCATCACTTCTGATGCAGACCAGCATGACCACCTCAACTCAGAACTACAACACGAATAACTGGTTGCATTATCTGTGCTGCAGTAGCTTTTTATAGCACAGTTTTAACTTGCAGCAGTAAGCCACACACTGCTTAATCTTCAATTTCAAAAGAAAAGGTGAACTATATTGCACTTTAGCAGATAAGAGGCTGCACATGACCAATTTCTTCAGAACAGGTATTACTGTTACTCAAGTGGGAGCAGTGTTACATTTGCAGTAACAATAAGAGGACGGCTCACTGCAAGACAAACCTCCTGCCTGGGCCTGCACAGCCGTTTTAGATACTGGAGCAACTCCAAGGCTAAAACTACTAAAACTACTGCGAATCTCAGCACCGCACCGAAACACAGCACCTGACTTTCACCACATAATGTGGCAACATGAAGAACATTTCCTTACTATTCCAGATCAGTTCCCAGTTTCACAGCAATATCCTCATACTCCTGTCTGCTTTTTGCAATGAGCTCAAGACAACCCAGGCAAGTAAGCTGTGAGGCAGCAACCCGCGATGCAAGAGTCTCGCCTGTAGAAAAATGAATTGAGAACAGGAGTAAGCTTATCAGGTAACACATGGCAGAGAATCACATACTTCCCTTCAGCCTCTACAAAAGACAACAAAGTTTGTTGGCCTTACTGTTTGTCATTAAAAAGTTAATCATACACACACCCATCTGTTCTGTGTAGGTTTCCCACTGCATTACCTGGCATAGTGACCATTGGAGTCCCAGCCCAGAGTACATCCATCCCAGTTGTGTGCCCGTTGCAAAGTGGAGTGTCTAGACAAACATCAGCCAATTGCCCTCTCCTCACATGTTCTTCTTTGGGGGCAACAGGAGAAAAGATGATTCTGTTTTGGGCAAGGCCCAAGTTTTGAGCATATTGCTGAATATTGGGTTCTCCTACAGCTGGGAAGCGCAGCAGCCACAGCACACTGTTGGGAACTCTTTTTAAGATCTATCACCAAAAAAAAGAAGCAAATATATGAAGTTCAGTCAGAAACACTTTCTGTTCCTAACAAAAAATTACCACATACCAAAATGAAGCGGAAAGCATAATCATTCAATTTTCAATCTTCTGAGATATGGAGCAGGGGAAAAAAAAACAGATCACCATTTTGAGTGGAGTAACTATGATTGGATTTGTAATCCCACTGAAAGAGACATGAACTGCTGCTCACAGTTGCTACAGCAGAGCTTGAGACAGTAAGCCCTGAAATTTTATTATCTAATTTATGAGTCCATACTATGGAATATAAAAACATGTTACCCCTCAAGTAACAATCAGCAAGAAACTATAAAGTGGTCCTTGATGTAGACACTCAGTGCTCAGGTCTGTCGATCTACCAATTCCCAAGGGCAGTTACGACTTTATTGTGCAGACTAGGGAAGACAATACTTAACTCACAACAGAACGCCAGCACATTTAAGCTGTTCAAGACATGACTTTTTCCTTTCTAGAAGCAGAGATCTGATTTAAAATCGATCTGAAAACTTCTATATTCTGTTAGCACCAAGTCCTGCAATATAAGCACTGTAAGGATTCAGAGGGCTATGGGTCAGTGTTTCCCACAAGAACCAGCACAGTTTTAACTTGCTTGAAGTTTCTGCTGTCACTTATGTGCCAGAAATCTGACCTTAGCTTTCACATGATACACAGATACTCACATTAGCCCACATCTGCAAAGTGGAGGGATCAATTTTATAGAGCTGATTAAAGTTACAGTACACGACAGCATCCTCTGGTAAGCCATACTGAGAACGAGTAGTAACAATTATAGTTCGTGGGACTTCTTCACCGGTTGCTGCTTTGTTGTTAATCTAAGGGGGGAAAAAAAAAACAACACAACACACTCTTGTAACACTGAAACTGAAGCGACCAAGAACATGCCCTGCAGAACCACCTCGGGCACATCGCAACATCTTTTAACATCTCCAATTACTGCAAGCACCTTTTTCGTTTTATTAAGAGGCTGGAGCCAGGCTCTGCTGGGTGATGCCCAGTGACAGGACATGGGGCAGTGGGTGGAAGTTGAGGCATAGGAGGTTCCGTGTGAACCCGAGGAAGAATTTTTTCATTCTGAGTGTAACAGAGCACTGGAACCAGCTGCCAAGGGAGGTTCAAGATACTCAAGACACATCTGGATGTGTTTCAGTGTGATCTGCTCTAGGTGATCCTGCTCTGGCAGGGGGGCTGGACCAGATGATCTTTTGAGGTCACTTCCAGCCCCTGACATTCTATGATTCCATGATTATTACACACGAAACTGTCTACTCAACCATAATGAGAACTGAACTGATGTGTATGCGTTCATGGACCATCCTGAACTTCCAAGTAACTGGAATAATTGGGAAGACGACTCATAGAAAGAGGTGTTACACATGGATTGCCCCTGTCCTGTACGTCAATTCATTTCCTTGAAACCAAAACAGAAATTGAGATTTTGGCAAGAATTAAAAAAGGTATTCAGGGAAAAAAGGGGGGTTCTTTGGTTGGGTTTTTGTGTGCTTCGGGCTGTGGGTTCGAGTTGAGGTGTTGGTTTTTTTTTCTGGGAGGTGGGTAGAGAGGAGTATAGACAGTTAATGCTAGAAGGCAATAAACACAGAAGAGGTCATCAAGACTGAAGATACAGACTACCATATACAGAAAGCCTGTAAGGAACCAGCTGACAAAGAAGTAAAGGGAAATGCTTAAAATTGAAACTAAAGAATTTTTCAAGTGCTTTCAAAAAGTGGTGGTATAATGAATAGTTCAGAAGGAGGTAAGGAGATGAACAAACATTACTGAGAGACAGTGGCATAACTCTGCCTGTATTATCCATTTCTCTTC
>VWYK01090853.1:27192-48843 GCA_013399775.1 Semnornis frantzii | reverse complement strand
GATTGCTGCTTTACTCTGACAATAACTGAAAAGCAACCCAAAGACAGGTGTTTCCCACACCTGTCACTGAAAATGCTGTGATAGAGGAAGTGTTGTGTAGTCCAAGGCAGCTAAACAAAGGTTCTAAGTTTTTGGGTGGCTTTTTGGTTGTTTTTTTTTTCCCCAAACTTGGAAGTTTATGCATTCCTTGGCTTGTGAGAGTAGAGTGAAATACCTCATTTCCTATCCATGCTCAGTAATAGATTCCAGTATCTGAGAGAGTTGCCATAGTGATAAAAAAGGGAACAGAATCTGCTTGTCTTTCTGGGATAGCAAAATTATTAAATTAAATGTGTCTCCTCCATTAAAGGAGAGCAGCATTATCATATTTCTGAGAACTGTTTTAGAGTAGAAATAATGTGTTTAAGCTGATGTCCTGCATTAATCACGTTGCTTCTTGAGGCACTTTTAACCTTGACTTGCAGTTCTGTCTCTCCCTCTTGCACTGGGGGACTCAGAACCAGATCAAGGGTGTATTATTGCTCCCTTCCATCTCCCCCGTTGCATCTGATGAACCAGCTTGCTTGTGAAGGAGTCTGCTCTACTCCAGCAGAAGTCATTGCATTTGTGACCACAAAGAACAGGACAAGAAGCAAGAGTTGCACAAAATACAAACAAAAATGTAAAATGCGAGCTTCCAGAAAGGGCAAGGTGGGTGAAAGGAGCCACCTTGGGATGGAATGCAAAGAACATGGTCTGCAGGAGATGGTGGATGCATCAGGTAGAGAAAGGAGACGAACTGACAATTAAATGAACTGATAGAGAGGAAGAGACAGCAGCAGGGGAGGGAACATGTTTAAGGTTAGAACAAAATGGGAACAAACTATCACACAGGATACAGGAGGAGCTTTCTGCTTGTGTTGTGGTGGAACGGCACTGGCTATCACAGTGGTTCGTTGAAGCTTGAGTATCCCTGTAATACGCTGTGGCCCATTTTCCCCAGTTGGAAAAAGGAATAGCTTCCACCAGACAGCTTTTTGAATGCGTTCCTTTCAGGAAAGCAAGTTTAACAGACTTTAAGCAAAACACCGATCTTTGATGGCTCAGATGAAAGTGACCATTCTTACCAGATAAATCACTCTCACGTTTCTTGCTGGTTTATTTTTGATGACTTGTAATTACCTAGTAATCTTGCCCTGAACTACCTTGTTTGGGATCAGAGTTCTGTTTCAGAAATACTCAGAAGACTTTTATTTTTATATCTGCCTTCCCTCTCTCTCTGCCCCCTCATTTCACACAGGAAAAAACCCAGGGGCAGAGGCAGGAACTGCAGCATTTGAGCTTTTACGACTCATTTGCTTTGGAGCTGCTGGTTTCAGTTTGCAGAATGAATAAGCAGTGTAAAATCTTCACTAACTATAGGCCAAATAATCTGATACTATTTGCCAGTTGTTCTTCAAGATTTCAATTAGCAGTGGTTTAGATAAGGTTCTCCAGGTCACCCCATCTCAGCATTCAGATAATTAACCAGGAAATACCAGGTAATGCGTCATGCACTCGGATGTCTTCCAGTGCGTCATGTGCAGGAGATCTCTCTGATTTCTCCTTTTCCTTCCCCTCCTCTTTGCTGTCTTCCCACTGGTGAGGAGCTGGCAGCTATTTGCTTTGTAGAGTCCTGACCTGACTGTGTTTGCGGGAGGTGATTGCTGCTAGAGTAAATGCTGAGATGCTACTCGCATTACCAGTAGCAGCTCTGAAACGCTGTTGATCTTAATGCTGTTTGGCAGCAGGTTGTTCTGCCACTAAAACTCCTCGTCAATCCCAGCCTTGGTCGAAAACTGTTATAAATAGAGAAGAGTTCATTAGAGCAATTCTTCCATTGTGTGTGTTCCTAGTCTCTGGAAATCACTGTCCTGCTAATAAGATTTAACTCCTCTGAGGGTGAGTTTAAACCCAGTTTATAAAAACCCTGCAAGAGTGAACATCTGTGACCTTTAATAAACTTATCTTGAGTATAGTCCCTCCTGATTCTTGGCTCTGTATTTACTTCAGGGATTGAAACATAAGAAAGAGAGGTCCTTCCACCTTCTCAGGTTGGTTTGTTTTTTGAAGGTGGACTTAACAAAAAAAAAAAAAGTCTTTGGCAGATTGTTTCCCTGGCAGTAATTGACAAAAATTAAGTGTAGGTTAAAGGGTATGTCTAATGTTTTACAGGGTTATCAAGCTATCTGCTATTTTTGTTTAAAGTTGTAGACTGGTGTCACTCTTTGGCCTTAGGTTCCTTTCACTTAGGGCAGCACAGCGTCAGACAGAGAAACACCATGTGGCACAGAGCAGCTTTGAAAAGTAGAAGGTTTCGTGCAGAAGATACTCTTGCTTTTCTTTCCCGTGAGCTAGAACCAAGCACTTTTTATCATTTCAGTCAAGTGTTTATTAGTAAATGACCTCTTAGAAAGGAGGAATTATTCTCATCCTGTTAAAACAGTCTTGTTTGGAAGACTCAAAAGGTTGCTTTGTTGTTGGGACTGAGTTGTGATGTGTTTAATAACAATGTATGTTGAAAAATGAAATGGAGAAATATGCTAAAGCGTAGAATCATAAAATCAGAGAATTGTTTCAGTTAGAAAAGCCCTCCAAGATCAAGTCCAGCCACCATGGTCATTAAATTATGTCCCCAAGTGCCATCACCACATATTTCTTGAACATCTCCAGGGATAGTGACTACACTACCTCCCTGGGCAGCCTGTTCCAATGCCTGACCACTCTTGGCAGCAAAAAAATTTCCTAGTCTATAGCCTAAAGTTCCTCTGGCACAATTTCAGGCCATTTCCTCTCCTCCTATCACCTGATAGTAGAGAGAAGAGATCAACCCCCACCTGACTCCAACCTTCTTTCAGGGAACTGAAGAGAGCAACCAAGTCTCCCCTCAGCCTCCTCATCTTCAGATTAAACAATCCCAGTTCCCTCATGTAGTACCTGTTAAGAGTGGAGTTCCTTGATACTTCTGAGATGTGCTAGAGGTTAAGAGTTTTAATGAACGTTTAATATCTGTCCTTTGTCTTTTGAAGCTGAAGTATTTGGAATATTTTTCCTAAAAATTGGATTTTATATATATTTTTCTTTAAAAAAGTTAATCTTTTCCTGATAGTGAAATGAGTTGAACAATTCTCTGTTCCTTTTTGGAGGAGAGATTTTGATTTGGGGTAAGATTTGCTTAGTGTTTTGCTGCCTGCAGAAAACCTCTTCTGCTTTTTGACAGTTCAGCTGTGCTTAAGATTCTGCCGGAGGCCTCGAGCTCTGCGCAGGCTCAGCACACCCATCTCAGGCAGCTTCACTCTCTGCGCCGAGGCTTTGTCACCTCCTCCCACTGCACTGCTGAGTGTGATCCAGCCTTGATCTGCAGGGCCTGGGGAGGACTTTGTGCTGTCTGCACCAGGCTGCTGTGGCCCAGGAAGGGCCAGGGACCTGGTGAAAAGAGGTTCATGCTTAGGCAGTGTTTGTTTCTCTCCCAGTTCAGGCTCACTGTTGTGCCATGATGGTAGTGGTGGTGGTGACTGTAGGGGCTTGTGGGAAGCTGTAGTGTGGCAGTTGGTTGCCACAAGAGTCAATATATGATTCAGTTTAAATTGCACCAAACCTGTGCAGAAGTTCAAAATTAACTAGATGGTCCAAGCCCTACACATAAACGAAGGTTGTAAGTGGGGATTTAGACACAAGGAGAAACTGAGTACCAAAGAAACAGCTACTATTCCTATTGGTCTCTGGAAGGTTTAAAGAGTTGGTCATGAGCTGCTTTCTCAGACTCTCACTTCTAGTTTTAGAAATTGTCTTCACTATTAAGCTGGTAGACCATCATACTGTTCATGAAGATCTGTAGGTATCAGGTGATCCTTGCTCATACCTTGCCTGAAATAGTAGGTTAAGACAAGCGGGTGGGTTTATTAAATGCTTGCTTTGCTCTTCTTCAGAGAAAAGCTACCCAAATACATGCTTAAATAACTTCTTCAAGCATACAAACAGCAGATAAAGTTCTTGCTGTTTGTGCAGTGTGCAGGCAGTACCAACTTCTCTTCAAAAGCAGTCTTTCTTACTCAGTATTTGATCCTGCTAAACAATTGGATTTTACAGGGTCTTGTATGCTGTTAGAGCTACTCAGCTTTACTCAAGAACCCAGCACATGAATGATAACCTCTTACATTGCCAAGTAACAGCTTCTTGGATTTAACATCTATATAACTCATAGGTCAGATTCTTTTGTAAAGATAAAAACATTTTGTAAGTGGAAAAAGGCATTCTTTGTACAGCAGTCAGGATTCAGGATGCTGGGTCAGGGGAGTGTTGCCTAACCTAAAGCTACTTGGAGTGTGGCTGAGCCAGCTGTCTCAAACCCAGGCGTACAAAGTACACTGACAGAGGACAAGGCACAGTCAAATTGTGTTTACTGGACTCTGCTCCAACATAATTTACTGCTCTTAACCAACTTCATCAACTGGTTGTGCAGTCTGATTCCTGTAAGCAGGAAAAAGCAACCGCTGAGTTATACCTCATTATGAGACTGTTACGCTGATAAGCTGATGTGCCCAATCCCTCTTCCAGCCATGGGAATAGCCCTCCTCAATCCCTGCCGGGAGGGGAAGGGAAAAGACCAGGACATGCAAAATGAGTGTGGTGTGTAAAGTAGGTCTGGAGAGGTCAAAGGAGGGGGGAAAAAGAATTTAATATTTCAACTAAAGACTAGCTCAATGGTTGGATGTATATTTGAGACGTTCTGACAGGCGATAAGTCATCTAATAGTCCTCCCAGTATGAGGCATGGGGGGCAAAAACATTATCTGCCTTCTCGACATTTTATTTCCCCTCTATTTGGAGAGGAGAGTCCTAGTCTGAGTCCTCTCTGAAAGAAGTACAATGCTACTAAAATGTCTTTCCAGCACCGTTTGTACTGTGTAACATTAACTGGCTGATGTAATAGAGATTTCAGCACTCCTCTTGGGAGGCTGTTCCTGAGCTGCAGGGGCTCTTTAGATGGGCAGTATTCTCTTTCTCATTCAGGGGAAATTGTGTTTCCACCTGAGTTTTGGGGATGTCGTTTGTCAAGAATGCCACTCTTAGACGTCCTCTTGCGCCAAGTAGCGAAGCATTAGTAGCCAAGCATTTGTCAGATGCCTTCATGTTCCTACCCAGTCTATGCAGAAAGCCTTGCTTTGGGTGCAGAGTGTGCCAAGTGTTCCAGGAGCTGAGATTGGGTTGGTTTGCAGAAGTTTTTGCAGTGCTGGCAAAAGAAATTCCTGTTAACACAGCCTGCTTTGCATTTGCACAAAGATTTTGTAAGTTGACTTGCAGGATGTCAGACGCACCCAACTGTGTAAATTTGTAAAATTGTTTTAAAAATTAAATATGATTAATATTAGGGAATAAAGACATTTAATATTGAGTAACTTAAACCCAAACTTGGTCTCTGTGAATGCAAAGGTGGATATTTGACATATGTTTTTTTTTAATGTCCTTTGGAGATGATAATAATTTCACTCATTCTTTTCCAGATGGGAATGACAGGTAACACAAGCCCCTTTGGGCAGCCTTTCAGTCAAACTGGAGGGCAGCAGATGGGAGCTACAGGAGTGAATCCTCAGTTACCGAACAAACCAGGCATGGCGAATAGTTTGTCTGCCTTTCCTGCCGACATCAAGAGTACTCCCGTCACCAGTGTGCCAAACATGGTGAGTTGTACCTGCCTACTTCCCTTGGCCATTATGTCCAGAGAGTGCTCTATGAATTCTTGGGTGATGCATCTTCTCAGTGTTTCTGGACTACTTATGGGCATTTAGACATCAAAGTTACCCTGTGGTTCCTCGCTGCCGCTCCGCAGTGCATGTAGAAAGTTTGTGCATGTTTTGTGTGGTACTTTCACTTTCTGAGCTTTCAGTGTTTTTGTTGTAAGAATTGCATTATATCTTTCCATTTAGTCTGGTACGTTTGGTTCCAGACCAGAAGAAAGTGTTCTCTCTGTAGGTGCTGTTTGTAGCTTTAAATTTCTACATCAATTAAAAAGTGTTGGTTAAATTATCATCTTCCTGCAACTAAATGGCACCTTTCACATCCTCTGAAGCTGACAGGGTAAACACACCACATGCTTCTCAGTTTATACTATGCATGCCTTGCAGCTCTCAAACTTAAGAGAACAGTTTTTATTAGCTTACCTTGCCCAAGTTTGTAGTGTTCTGTTTACTAGAGTTTCTAAAGTAAAGCAAAATATTCCTGTTTGTCTTCATGTGGCTGTGTCTTAATCAAACGGCTTGTGTTGTTTCCATGGAGATTCCAGCTTGTTGCATTTTATATTCTTATACGTGACAGCAGTTACTATAGAAACTTGTAAAAACCTTCCATAAGATGCAAATTGCTTATTTTTAAAATTAACTAGGAAAGTAGCTATTTTTTTGGCACAAGCAATGATTGTCCTTCCATTGGTGAGTACGCTACCTGCCTGTCACTTATAAGGCTATGTTTGAGAGGGAACAGGATGTAATAAACTCCCTGTTTTCTACTGATTTTGGAAGACCACTTCTTCGTTTTCCTCTTTGTTTAGTATCAGCTGTCATTTACTGCTTATAACTACATGAAGAAGCTGGTGACTAGGAGTAAGAACATGTTGTGTTAAGCAGCATGTTCTTGCGACCAAAGAAGGGTGTTAGCATTGTGGGATGCATTGAGAGTGTGGCCAGCAGATCAAGGGAAGTTCTCCTCTACCTCTCATCTGTGGTTAGGCCAGATCAAGCCACGGAGTCCTTGATCTGGTTCTGAGCCCCCCAATTCAAGAGAGACAGGGAACTACTGGAGAGAGTCCAGTGGAAGCTCCAAAGATACCGAGGTGCCTGGAGCATCTCTGTGAGGAGGAAAGACCAAGGGCCCTGGGGCTGCTGAACCTGTAAAAAAGCAACCCCAGAGGGGATCTCATCAATGCTCAGCAAGAAGTAAAGGGTGGAGGGCAAGAAGATGGGGCCAGACTCCTGTCAGTGATGCCCAATGACCGGACAAGAACTAACAGGTACAAACTGCAACCTAGGAGATTCCATCTGAAGAGGAGGAGAAACTTGTTTGGTGTGAGGGTGCTGGAGCCCTGGAGCAGGCTGTCTGGAGAGATTGTGGAGTCTCCTCTAAAGAGCTTCCAAACCCAGCTGGAAGTTGTGATCCTGGGCAAGCTTTTGTGAGTGGCCNGAAGTTGTGATCCTGGGCAAGCTTCTGTGAGTGCCCTGCTTTAGCGTGTGGGTTGGAGTAGATGATCTCCAGAGGACCATTCCAGCTCTCACAATGCTGAGATCCTGTGACCATGTTCAGAGTACCACTTGAACTTGTGCAGAATATTTATAAAAGACGATTTTCTGGATGACACTGCTAATTTTGTTTTTAAGTTTAAATCTATTGAGATTTTTTTTTTTTCCCTTTTCTGATTCTGCAGGGAACGTACAAATCTACCTGAAGTGTTGGATTCATCTCGGGCTGGCTCATTCTGAAGCCTAATTTTGTGCTAATTTTGAATATCAGGTTTTGGGAAGCATAAATCTCAGTAATATAGGATATAATGGCAAATATTCAGGTGGAATAAAAAAGGCTTTTACCCTCAAAACTTGCCTAGCAGTGGGGGAGGTGGTAAAAAAAACCCAAACTTCCTCTTTCTTCTCTCCTGTGGTGTCCAAGAGATGGAGGAAAGTAAGGGAATGCTAATGCTGTGAATTGCAGTTTCTTTAAGATGTCAGGTACCAATTGTCTTCCGAGAGAACACTCAGAACCATCTTTCTTTGTTTCTCAGGTGTCAAAAGCTATGAATGTCCCAATGTATCTTTCTCTTCCAAGCCAATATAGCCAGTAATAGCCATTTCAGGCAGTGTTGAGCCAAAAAGTCTCAACTCTGCATATGGCTCATGTGGAGCTTAGAGTCCGATTGTGACCCTGATGGAGGTGGAACCTCCATCTTTTAAAAAAATTACGTTTTCATCAAAACGTTTTTTGTATTGCAAAGGCAAGAATTCAAAAGGAAATGTCAGACTTGTTAAATGTTAACCTTTCCTTGGCAGCAGTGTAATTATTTGGTAACAGTACCTGCATGACCAGAACTCATCCTTCCACGAGGGTTTTGCTTCCTACCATGTACTACATCAGTGGTGCCCTCTGAAAGAGCATATAGCCAACATTTGGTTGGTTTTGCTGCTTGCTGTGTAGCTGTGCACCTTGTTGACTGTATGTACTAATATATTTGATTCAGCCAGCCCTTTCCAGGAGGTCTTTCCTGGAGTCATCCCTGGAGCATGCATATAGTTTGGATTAGTTAATTTTCACAGGACCTCCCTGAGATAAAGATGACAGGATCACAGAATGGTAGGGGTTGGAAGGGACCTCCAGAGATTGAGCCCAACCTTCCCACCAGAGCAGAATCACCTAGGGCAGGTCACACCAAAATGCATCTAAGTGAGTTTTAAAAGTCTCCAGATAAGAGGTTCCACAACCTCTCTGGGCAACCTGGTCCAGAGCTCCAGCTCCTTCACACCAATGAATTTTCTCCTCCTGCTGAGGTGGAACCTCCTGGGTTCTGGCTCTTACCTATTGTTCCTTGTCCTGTCACTGGGCACCACTGGAAGGAGCCTGACACCTTCATGTTGACACCCATCCCTCAGACATTTATAGGTATTAGTAAGATCCCCCTTCAGCCTTCTCCAGCCTAAACAGCCCCAGATCTCTCAGTCTTTCTTCATAGGAGAGATGTTCAAGTTCCCCAGTCATCCTTGTAGTGCTCTGTTGGACTCTCTATCAGATCCCTGTCTCTCTTGAATTGGGGAGCCCAAAACTGGATACAGTATTTGAGGTGTGGTCTCGCCAGGGTAGAGTGGGGAAGAGAAGCTCTGTAGACCTGTCTTACGCCAGATTTAAGCCAGAGGCTGAAAGGCACAAAGAGGCTGGAAGAACCTGCAGCTCTGAACTCGGGGTTTATAGATCTGGCTTACTAAAGCCTTCCTCATTTGATCACTTAACATTTGATGTGTTAAGACATCTAAAGGTAAAATTCACATAGGTTAGAGATGTGTTCCTGTAACTCATGGAAGTGATGTCTCTGTCCTGTGCTGGGCAGCTAAAATAGGACCAAAGTGGCACTTGTGAAAAGTTGCTTGTGACAGTGGCAGCTCTCCAGAGCAGGGTGCAGTGTTTGAGCTATTGCATCATGGTCTCTTGCTGCAATCTCTTAATTTGCTACATCCCTGGAGATGGCAGTTTATTTTCATGTGTCTGGCCTTGTGCATGGTCTGCTGGAGCTGAGAGCTACCCTGTTTGCTGAAGGAGGCAGGAGTGAGGTGGCAAAAGGTGCAGTGTTTTGTTAGCCTCTGTCAAAACTGAGCAGGTGGAGGATCGGTTCAGACTCCCATCTCCTACAGCAAGTGAAGAACCAAGTACATGTCTTTAGAATGACCTGCAGGGGATTTTGTCAGGTGATTGGAACCACATACCTTGCAAAAGCAGCCCTTGATACTACCCTTATCTTAAAGGGCCCCAAAAGTACAATTTAATGGGAGAGACAAACCCGTGTGAATGAAAGTAGTGGTTATATGTGGCAGGTGAGGCAGCATTCCAGCATCACATGACACAACTTGGTTACCACTAAGAATATCTGAACTGGAGAAGGGGAAAGGTGCAGCTGTTGTCTTTAGGAGGCCTTGGTCTTGAAAAACAAAGGATTTGAAAATATCTCTTTCTGTCTTTGGCCTTTCTCTGTAAGATTGCAAAAGCAAAGCAAAAGGAGAGGGTGTTTCTTAATCCACATTATTCTGAGCATTGTTGTGTGTGCCACTTCTGTCCCAAACACCGGGAAATTTCGCACTGCCAGACATAGCCCTCCCACGGGCAGCCAGGATAAACCCCTGCTGCAGCAGTGCAGGTCTTTAATTCACATCCAGGCTACGTCCTTGCTCAGAACAAGATGAGCTCTCTACTTCTCCTGGCTCTAGGATGAAGTGGTTCTCGGAAGTGTTAGTTCATTGCATCTTCAGCCCTTGTTCCAAGCATGACCTTATGCTAGGCCCTGAGAAGCACATTTAGTTTAATCTCTTAATTAGGAAAGAAGTACCAAACCTTATGGTATTAAAATGATTAAAAGGTCAGCATTAAGGTATTAATTTTCAGTGCTAGCCGGATGGATTGATTTTCGTTTGTTTGTTTTGTGGATCCAAACGACATCAGCTATTGCTTGGTGTGACTGCTGCAGAGTACAATCAGTTGTGTTTTCAGAATGGGCAGCTTGAAATCTCGAGTGGGTGACTTGTTTGCAAAAGAAAGATACTGCTTCTAGCGTTGTTGGAGGGTTTGGTGACACGCTGTAGAGACTCAGCATCGCTGAAGTGGTCGGATTTGGGCTTGGCAGTGCTGTGCTGCGGTGAGATCACGCAGAGCCTCTGGCCGGTGGAAGTGAGCTGCGCTCTGCACTTTGGCACTCAGCTCAGTGTGCAGCCTGTATGGAAGCCAGGAGCTGCTTGTTTTCCAAGTGCCCAGATGCTGGGATGTGCTGTCAATGAAGGGTACCCTGTCAGACTGTTCCGTCAAGCTTGCTGAAGCTGAGCAGTGTCTGTGGAGCTGCATATTCTAGGAGTGTCGATGGATGGTTTCTTTGTGGACATACCAGTAAATCTGGTATTTCTACATGGGTTAGGAGCACAGTGTGTTAAGCTTGGCTTGCAGGCACCAGCCTGGTTTCACAGTTATCCTTACAACCAGCAGATGGAGTTGAGAGAATATTACTTTTTATAAGCAAAGGAAATTGTTTCTTCTCAGTTCTCTTGACATAGAATTGGAGCAGCACATCTCTTGTGTTTTTTTTCCCCATTTTTCTTATTAAACTGCATCTCAAGTTTTCTGTGGCTTTCTTCCTTGTTTCTCTGTCCTTTGGGTTTCTTAATTAACAAATGTTGATCAGAAAAGAGGAAAACAGCTGGGGATAAGGATGTCTTAGGTGTGTTTTACTGCAGGCCTCCTAGACAGAGGAGGAAAGCTTTTAAACTGGAAGGCCAGGTTCAGGTAGAACAAGTAGAACTCTAGCTGCTTAAAATAGACAATTTGTATTTTATTCCTGGAGACCAGAAATTAAAACCTTCATGAAAATCCTATATGGTGTCCTTACAGCTTGCTTTCTCAACCTTCCAGTGACGGTTGTTTTGGTTTTCTTGAGCAGCACAGTCTTCTCTTTCACTCTGGGAAAGGTCTGTGACTATCACCCCAGAGACATGCTGTGTACCTGCTCTCTACTCTCAGCGGCAGTCTCCCCAGTCTCTGCTGTGCTTGCTGTTTGCTGTGCTCACTTCTCCTGTGCCTGCCACAACCTGCACTCAAAAGTTTCTCTTTCCCAGGTGTGCTCACTTCTCTTTCTGAAGAGAATCTCACCTGATTCAAAGTGGAGCAGCAGTCTAAAAAACAGCTGAGAAAAGCTTTTATCCATGTTCCTTTTGGCATGGTTTTCTAAAGGAAAAGTTCTTGAAAACCTGGAAACAAACCTAACAGATAATGGTTCTAGGCTGTCAAAAGGGAACTGGAAAAGATCTGCTTTGGCTCACTTTCTACTCTCCCATCCCCTAAACAGGAATGTATGTGGTGGAGAATATCCATTGCCAATTCTTACTCTCTTCCAGCTTCTGAGGTGAAGTACTCCATACCTTAACTTAAAACCTCTCATTTGGCTCTTATCCAAAGATTAGGATTTTTTTTAATGTTGATCATTCCTGAGTCTGTGTTGTCATCTAGGAAATTGTGCATAAAACTTTCTTAATTTTGTTCAGGCAATTTCCTGTATATGAAAGATGGACTTTGCCTGTAGATTCTTCTATTAAGCTTTGTTCCTTTTTGTTGCTTTGAAACACTTCATTATGTGTTTCATGTCATTTATTGGTCCTTCTCCCTAAAAAAGCTTAGAAAGACACGAAAGTAAAACTCCGAGTGTAAAACTCCAAGATGGTGATCCAGCCTTGATTACTAACAGAGTCAACTGTATGATAATGAGACTAGTGTTTAGAAGAAAACTGTTTTGGTGATTAAAAGCCAAGGGCATTGAGGACACTCTCTAGGACCAATTATTCAAGTTCCTTCTATGGAATGACCATAGGAGCCTCCTCTTTTGTGATTACCTTGGGCTCTCCAGTACCAGCTTCAGAGGTAGAAGTTACACTCCATTGTGTTAAGTGGAAGCTGGAAGATGAAAATATTTCTCTTGATGTGAAGACTCTGCCTGTAACCATGTCAATGCCAAAGCTCTGAAAGTAGATCTTGTACTCTGAACATGCTCTTCATGTTAAGGCTATGTATCATGTTAGCTTCGAATATAGGAGCTACAAGAATCACCTTCCTTTTTCTCTCATAGCTGTATTGCAAGCTCTCAGGTTGGTGCTGCTACGGGGCTGCTATCATGACTACCTTTTGAGGCTGTGTTTATTTCAGGGAGCCTTTTTTTGCCTCTTTTAAATCTTTGGCCCCATGCAGGTTCTGATTCCTTCTTCCACTTAGATGAGAAAATGCAGCATTGTGGGGTTATTGGGTACAAACATGAGCATTTGTACTTGTAGTCCTTGCACAGTGTCAGGATGTTCTGGGTGAGCCAAAGCAGACCTTCAGATTCCAGGGATCAGAAGGATTCTTCCTGTATGGGTAGAACCAAGCTGTTCAGATCATGCCTCTTTACAGTAACTGGTAGAACCAGAAAAACTACCATCCACATGCAGAATATCAGTGAACTGCAAGGAGAGCAAACTAGTTCTGTGTTACTTGCCTAGTGAAGCTCTGGAGAAAGCTGTGGTTCATTAAGTGACTGCACTGAGAGATGCCTCCTTCCTTGATGCCAACATACACCTGCCACTTGAGCTCTCACTGCAGTTTTGTGACAGAGCAGTGCTTCTTGGCTTGTTCGCAGCCGGCTCAGTGCTTGCTGGAGAGTTTCTGCAGTTCCTGTTTGCAGGAGGGACTTAGTTCAATCTTAATGTAAATGTGTGGGGTACATGATTGGAGTTGATGACACTGTGAATACTTAATTCAGATAGCAGTGTTGGTAATCAGTTTGAGATGTAGAGTTCATACCTATATCCACTTCATACTCACTGCCCCTTCCTGAAAGGGACCCTCAAGATCACGCTTTCAGCCTGTGACTGAAGGAGAACTGAAGAGGTTTGGGTGTGTTTCACCCTACTTGGGTGTGAGGGAAGGTGGAGTGCAACCTTGCTCTCTGCAGGTGTTAATGAATAGATTGGATGTGCCCATAATATCAGTACACATGTAGATGATGTGTTCAAAATCCCCTGTCACCAGTGAATAACATCCTTGTTCTAGTCCATGATACCAACAGACTGAGAAACCCTGTGTTTAAAGTGCTACCTGTTCTCTGGTTTGGGTGAGAAAAAGTCTATAACACAACTATATCAAAATAATAATTTGTGGCAATGGATTCTTAATTATCTCACTAATTATCTCTTGATTGCATATCTGTAATCTAGAACCAAAAGGTATTTTATAATTGCAGGTTTTTTCCTAATACAGCAATTCCAGAAAGTAGCATTCTGTTATCAGAGTGAGGGAAAAACCATGGAAATGAAAAGGAATAATGGAAGAGGAAATGTGTTTTGAAAACATAAAAAATGTTGTGTGGAAGCTAGGCTGAGTTTGGGTTTCCTCTTGGACTGTTAGACCTATGGAAAGATTACCTGTGCTGTTGAAACCGATGCCTGCTTTGATAAGAAGAGATACATAGTGTTTGATCTTGGCAGATGATGGTGAGTGCTTTTGAATATAAATACATCAAAACACAGAGGATTACTGGTCATCTCAGTAAAGTAAAACCACCAGCGATTTTTGTGTCCATCCAAGTCCACGAAGATGAGATACTTGTGCACCTGTGCTGCCTGGAAGCAGAGGAGGATTTCACTCTTTGAAAGAGGGACAGAGCAGAACTGACTTCCTGTATGAAGATACAAAATCATAGGATCATAGGCTGGATGGGGTTGGCATGGAACTTTAAAGCTTATCTAGCCCACCCCTTCTGCAGTCAGCAGGGACGTCTGCAACTAGAGAAGATTACTCAGATCCCAAAAAAAATCTGTCCTGCAAAGATTTTAGGGATGGGACATCTACCACCTCTCTGGTAACCTGGGACAGGATCTCACCATCCTCAGTGTAAAAAGTTTCTTCTTTCTCTCCAGTCTGAATCTCTCTTAGTTCCAACCCATCACCCCTTATGCTGTTTCCAGCTTTCTGATTGGCCCCTTTAAGTCCTGAAAGGCCACTAAAAGGTTTCCCTGGAGCCTTTTCTTCTCCAGTTTCCATACTTTTTAATGGCAGTAGTAACTGCTTTACACCATAGAAATTTCGTATTACTTTGCTTCTAGAAAACTTGTTAATGAAGCTACTCTCTGTTTGAGCAGACTTCAAATCCCTGATCTATCTGTTCTGTTTGTGATGGAGCTCAGCAAGGTAGCAAGAGAAGTAAAACTCTTTTTTACTTTGTGTATCTGGCCATCGAAGCATTTATTTTAATTGTGGGAGTAAAAGTGTCTGAATTTCCTACTTCATCAAGAAAATTGTTAGTCATTCAGGTGAAGCAGCGGGAAGCCTCCCGCTCACTCTGGAATGGAATGTTTACTGTGGCTGATGGAGGACTTACACACCTTTGATGTGCCTGAGGTGCACCAGCATATCTAAGTGCTCAACTGGTCCACTGCTCTTAATACGCAAACTAACAGGGAAGAGGTCAGCTTCCTCAGTCAGCAGGTCTGAAAGTAAGGTGGAGAAATCATTTGTTAGATTTGTACAGTTGAAGTGACCAGCACAACCCTGTAGAGCTTAGGAAATAGAAATTCTGAGTTGTTTTTTTTTTGGTGCCTACTTGCAGATACTGTCATCTGAACCAAGACTGCTTGTTCTTCTAGCTGCTGATACTCCATGATCCTGCTTTTATGTTCTTTAATCTTCAAGAAATCCTTTTGGGTCAGAGCATCTGGGCTGATACAGCTATAGTTATGTCTGTTAACTGGTATGGTAGTAACAAAAGGGGAACTTCAGCTTGGGAAACAATTCATTGACTGGGATGAAAACATCACTTCAACAGGATTTTGTTTGTCACAGTCCCTGTATTTTGGCATCATTTCAGCAAAACCTGTCTGCTCCTGGGCATTTGTTCACAAAAGAAATGGAAGACTTGGTTTTAGCTGCATGAACTGGGAGCATAAGCGCCTTTATTGCTCTTTCAAGACAAACAAATGCAACAATTCCTCTTTGTTTAATCATTATCAGTGGCAGAGTCTCCACCTCCATCAAATACCAGTTTTCAACTTGATTTTGTGTGCTTCATTCCCCAGCAGAAAAGCTAACTCTAAAACCTGATGTGCTGGCAACAAAGCTGAGGACAAAGTAGTGGGAACTTGTGCCAGGGATCCATTTGTTGACCGAAGAAAATGGGGGGGTTTGCTACTATGTGCTCTGGTTTGTGTGTTGTGTCATTTTCTGGGGAATCCTTCTCGGAGGTCAAAAGTAGAGCAGGTTACAAACGATGTGTTCTGTCACTTGTAATTGTTCTTAAATGTATTAAGCAGACTTTGACCAGCAGTTCTGTAGACAACACTGAACTATTTCCTCTGTTATCTCCCCACTATAATCCTGTTCTTCCTATATTCCATGTATGAATGTTTTTAGTGGCTGGTTTTCCTTAGATAGCTGGGAGGTTGGCGAACTGTTCTGTCGTACCCTGTTTTTACAGTGCATAACCAAAGTGATTCTTGGGACAGTTTCATGTGTGTCCATCAGCTGAATTCAGGCTGCAAATCGCAGGGACTTAAGCACTATTGCAGTCGAGTGTTTCCTGCTAGTGAAGTTGTTGCAGGCTATAGATAGGTTTAGTTTGGAAAATTTGGTTCCTACATTTGTTGTTCTTCAAAGGTTTAAGAAGATGGTAGGAAAGCCAAATCTGTGCTGAAGAAATGAGAGGTTAAGGAGGCTGTTTCTGTTCTGCACTGCTGTGAGCTGAGCTTTAGGCTGAAGGTATCAATGGGTTCAAAGGCCCTGTTAGACAGAGCTCAGGCACTGGTGCAGAATCATGTCCATAAAGAATAGTTGCTGGAAATAAAACAGCGGGGTTTGCAAGCTAATCCAACTTGGTAACATAATGCAGCCCAGACTGAGGTAGCCATTTCTGGGAGAAAACTGTATACGTCTCACCTGGGAAATTTTCTGTATGACAGGACTATGAGCACTGATGAGAAGGGAGAGGCTGATTTAGGACTCATACTGTAATATATAGAGACATAGTTTTGACTATCTTCTCCCATTGGGCTCCTCTTTTTAGTTTGGGACAAGAAACTAAAAACTAAATGCATAAAATCACATGGAGTGTTAGAGGTTGGAAGGGACATCTAAGGATCATCTAGTCCAACCCCCATGCTAGAGCAGGATCACCTGGAGTGGGTGACACATGAACGCACCCAGTAAGGTTTTGAAAGCCTCCAGGAAAGGAGACTCCACAACCTTTCTGGGCAGCCTGCTCCAGGGCTCTGTCACACTTACAGTTGAAAAGTTTCTCCTCATGTTGAGGTGGAACCTTCTGTGTTCCACTTTATACCTACCGTTCCTTTTCAGGGGTGCCCAGTAACAGGACAAGAACCTAACACCTTCATCTTGACACCCACCCCTCAGATATATATAGACATTGATAAGATCCTCACTCAGCCTTCTCCAGACTAAACAGTCCCCAGTCTTTCTACATAGGAGAGATGTTCAAGTCCTCCAGTTGTCGTAGCTCTCTGTTGGACTCTATCCAATCTATAATAGAAAAATACAATGCTAACAGAGATGAATCCCACTTACAGGTGTGGTTAGGAGCTCGTTCCTGTTGGAGTTGTGATGTAATAAACAGAAGGCTGTGATGTAATAAACACATGGCATGTTAAACTGTTGTTTCTAAGTGTCTTAACAGAGGAACCTCTCACTACATTCCAAGGTTAGTATAGAAACCTTTTGAGACTGCTTCTCAGACCAGCATTGCCAGTCAGCACAGCACACTTGGTGGCCAGTCTTGTGCCACCCAAATTATTACACAAGGTTAAGATCAGAACTGAGACTCGGAGACACAATGCTGAGCTCTCTGTTCTCTCAGTCCCAGATGCAAACCCAAGTCCAACAAGTGGGGATCGTACCAACGCAGGCAATGGCAACTGGACCAACGGCAGACCCAGAGAAGCGCAAACTGATCCAGCAGCAGCTGGTGCTGCTGCTTCACGCCCACAAGTGTCAGAGGCGAGAGCAAGCCAACGGGGAGGTGCGGGCCTGCGCGCTGCCGCACTGCCGAACCATGAAGAATGTCCTCAACCACATGACACACTGTCAAGCTGGGAAGGCCTGCCAAGGTAAGAGCATGGGGCTGAGGCAACCCTTGCCAAATGGGCTGTGTAAGGTTTCTTACCTGTTTGTCGGCAGCATTCCTCTTGTCAGGAAGCTCCCCACATGTAGCACAAATGAGTGCCTGAACTGGTTCTTTAATTAACCAATTGTTCCCTTTTTCAGAGAATCACAGAATCATTTCAATTGGAAAAAATCTTTGAGATCCTTGAATTAAACCATTATCTATCTCTGCCAAGGCTGGTGCCAGCCCATGTCCCTCAGCACCACATCTGTGTGCTTTAAACACCTTCAGGGGTGGGAATTCAACCAGCTCCTTGGGGAGCCTATTCCAGTTGTTGAGAACCCTTCATTACTTTTGCCCAGTTTCCATTTCTGATCTCTCTTCATTTGCCAGTTTAGAAAACAGAATGCAACATTTGACCTTTAGAAGTAGGATAGTAACCAATGTAGCCTTGTAAGCATATTTTTCATCACCTGTGTTATATAATGAGAGTAATAGCCACTATTTCTTTGTCTTGAAGTATGTTTCCTTCATTTGCTTTATAGTATTATTGGTAGATCCCAAAACATTTTAGTCGTGTTCAGTTCTATGTACAGTATTGCTTATGAAATGGAAAGAAGAGTTAATTCAAAACCAGTTAATCAAGGAGTGACCTTAAGTCAGTTGTTTTTCCTTGTTGCAGTTGCTCATTGTGCATCTTCAAGACAAATCATCTCCCACTGGAAGAATTGTACTCGGCACGACTGTCCTGTGTGCCTTCCTCTGAAAAACGCCAGTGACAAAAGAAACCAACAACGTGAGTACTTCTTACCCTGCTCTCACACCAGAGCAGTGCTGCTAAAAGAAAAGTTTGTCAAATAATGCAGTGTAAACTTTGTGAGTGTCCCAGCAAAACGAATAGATAAATCTACTGGTGAATGCTCCTTTCGGACCACTGAATGCAGTTTATTCCTTAATACACAATAATTGTAAAGGGAAAAATCTCAAATCAAGCACACACACATTTTTAAAGGATGCGGCAACTTCTAACTGGTATTTTATTGTTAGCAGATCAATAAATTCCAGTTAAAATGCAGTTTTTGATGTAGGTAGGGTTTAGGGGAAGTATAGGCTACCTCATTATTTTTCTTTCTGCTAGAAATAAATGAAGATGCTAGCGATTAAGAATAAATAAAGTGTTCATAAAGGCAGAAAAATGGATTCTTGTGCACAAAAAGATCAGCTCTCTGTGTCTTAATGAGAAGTGTGTGAATCCTGCAGATCATAGTGGGTTCCTCTGTACCTGGCTTTGGTAATAATTATTTCTTTACTTGAGGACAGTCAGTTTCTAGTACGTTTCTTCCCTCTTGCTCAAACTGAAAATACTGAACTTATGTTGGTGGGTTTGCTTGTCATGAAATCCTCTGAAGAGATGCCACAGTAGAACATTTTACAGCATTTATGCAACAATTCTACAAGTCTAAGAAATGTTATGCTGAAGTATATTTAAATAAGAGTTAAGCAGGAAATAGCTGGAGAACTTCTAAAGCCTGTACATTTGAATTGTTGTAAGCATTCTCCTGATGTCCATTTAGACCGAGACTGCAGTGAGGAGCACTAACATACTTTGGAGGGTAGAGAAGACCTCACAGGTTAGGTGGGATTAAGGCAGAGGAGGGAATAGCTGGTAAGACTGTCCAAGTAATCCATTGAGGATGCTCTCATTGTAGTTTCAGGAGGGTGATTTTTCCCCCAGAAGTGGAAAAAAGATAATTTAGAAATATGATAGCTATTTGGAGATAAGGATTTGGAGTTTGTTTGACCAAGCTTCTCTTTGGTAAACAAGATACATCTTGTGTGTTGAAAGTAGTGATTTGTTACAAGTGATTAGTTGTTTTTGGCCATCTGAAAATAGGTTGAAAGCTTTTCTTTTTACTGTCCTGGTCAATTTGTTCATAACGTCCTTCTTACACAGTGGTTATCAAAGTGCTAACAGCATCTAGTACAACAGAATTATTTTTTTTCAATACAAGCTGCTGTAGAAAAGTAGTTTGTGGTGTTTGTTTTTACATCATTGATCTAACTTAGGTCATTCCTACAGAAGAGGAGGCTCTTGAACAAAAGCAGTTCTTAAAAGTAATTTTGTTCTGGGATCAAATAGGATATTGTTTGAGTGCAGCAGAATTACAGTGGGTAAGTTCAGAGTTTGGCTCTCTTGTTACATGCCAGAGAGATAAACAGGAAATCTTCTTCTATTGAATTAATCAATCCAGTGGTAGTAACTGTGAAAGCTGGCAACTCAGTGTACTGAGGTGCAAGTTTCTTTGTTCTGGGTTATGTCTCTGAGTCATACACACAGCACCTCGTGGTTTATTTGAAGGTAGAAGGTGATTGTTGAGATACATTATAAAGGTTGCTCCATTTTAGGCATTCAGAAATGTTTGTGGAGTGATGGGCATTAATATGTGGACTTGGAAACATTGTGCCTGATGAGGTGAAAACTAATCCGAACCGAGTTACTTTAAGACCTGAAGAAAACATTTACTCCCTTAGGCGTAAATAATCATGGCATCTCCTAAAGGGAGAGGTGGAGGAGGTCTGCATATGGTAGAATGTAATGAGAACATTTAGAAGATGAAAAAGAACTGAGAAGTTTCTTAGTTTTATTGTTCTACCGTAACAGCTGTTTTTCTGAAGATCTGTGTTGGGCACATGCTTGAGCCTCTTAGTTTTCCTGCTCCTGGTGTCTATTGTACCACCAAACTTCCTCTTGCAGCCCTACAGCTGGTGATAAATATGCGATGTTCACTGTGTATTGTGACCTGGGCCATCCTCAGGTGATGCTTGATGTACTTTACTCTAGGGTAACTAGAAAAATCTTTGGGATCCCTGATTGAACTGAGTGAGACTGGTTGGTGAAGTCATGAACATGGAGTAAGTCTTTGGAGGAAAACTGTAAATAAAATGCAGTGAGGAAAAAGCTGGATTGAGAAAGAGTATAAATCTAAGACAGCTAACCTTCAACTGAAACTGTAGTTTTGAAGAAAACTGGGTGAGAAATTATGGAGTATGTGGACTTGGGATAGAGAAAGGGAATCTGATGAGGGAAATGAAGGTAGGGACTAGGAACTGTAGCTGGCTGAGGGTTGCTGAATACGGGCAGAAAAGAAAAGACCTGGATGTAGAGCATTTGGGAGTTACCCCTTTGTAGAGAAGAAAGGAGCACATTGGTATGCAGGGAAAAATGCTTGGAAGAGTAGGCAGCAACTTCTTTGCTACAGAGCCCATTTCCTAGGAAAATGGGAAGTGAAATCCAGTTTGGTGAAGTTTCACTGTCAGTAAATGTCTGTAAAATCTACAAACAAAATGTGTCTTGTGTTTTCAAGTGCTGGAAATGGTATGTCATGGTGACCTACCAACTTACAGTGATCACACAGAGTGCTGTGGTAGATGTTAGCCCAGGGACTGAGAAGTTCCCTTCACTGACTTATGCTGTGAAAGCTTTTGGTTTAATGCTTAACTTAAATAAAAATTGAAGTGGGATTGGTGGGGCAGTTTTAATACTGACACTTCCTATCTTTTGAGTTTCCTTACCCCATGATTTGATTCATGGTACAACCTTCAATTAAAGGATCGTGTACACTTACCTTTGTGCAGCCCCTGAATTCTGCATGCAGGACAGGCTAGTGCTGAGGTGAGGCAAGGTCACCAGCAGAATCTCTGCTCACATGGAGCTAGAATGAATGTAACCAGCAGAGTGAGGAGCTGCAGCACAGAGCATTTGAACACTGTCAGGAGTCTCAGTTACAGTATTTGGAAGCAAAATGGAAAACTTAAGTAAACTTTCTCACAAATGGATTAATGTTGCTGTCATAGGCTGGTCAGGTTAGAGAAGAACTGGGCAATCATACCTGAAACAGCATGAGGAGCCTGTGGTTGAAATAAATTCCAATTGGGTGGGGGGGTTCCCCTCTGGAAGACACAAATGCAGTTTCATTTTAGCAGCATTATCTCCTTTGCACACTGAGACAGTGTAGGTGAGAGAATGTTTGATCATGTAGGTCACATCTGGAGAGTTCAATCAGGCTATTCCAAAAGTTCCCTGGCTGCTTCACTGCTTCTTGTTTGAACTTTCACTCTTAAGATGTATAAACATGTGCAACCTTTTAAGAGTGGGACATATGGAGCTCAGTTGTCTCTGAAGCATTTGGGGTGTGATCAGTCCTGTACAGAGCTGTCTTCACATCTGCAGCTTCTGGCATGAGATCAACAGTGTCTGAAGCATCAGTT